>VFFE01007140.1:634186-696591 GCA_008921705.1 Burhinus oedicnemus | reverse complement strand
GGGGGGGGGTGGGGGGGGGGTGAGGGGGTGGAAATCAGCTGCAGAAGTTGGTAGATTTTAAAAAAATTAAAAACCAACAAAAAAAACCCCAAACAAAACAAAAAAAACCAAAAAAGAGGACTATTCCACAGCTCTAGCTAGAATTTTTGTAGGTCAGCAGCACGGCCATGCTGCTGACAGAATGTGCAAAGAGGCAAAATGACAGACCTTAGTCCACCATAGAGTTTTTGTTAACACATATATGTATTCCCTTCATACAAAACCTGCTTGCAAAGAAGAGATTCTTCATTTTTTACTAATTAGGAATGCCAAGGGCACTAGTCTATTAGTACAGCGCTCTTCATTATTCAATTCTTCCTTGAACAAATTCTTCAGGGATATAAAGAGGGTAAGAAACTATCATGGAAAACCAGCAATCTTTCATGGCTGTATTCTACCACTTTGGGTCTTATACAGATACGACAAAAATGAAAAGCCTACTGGAACCATCTGGGAAGTCTGTAGTACAACAGACAATCACAGAGATAATCAATAAAGAGATATGGATTCCATAAAGCAATAAACTTTGTGAACAACACAGAAGTATACATTATATTAAATCTCTAATAGCTATTTAATCAATATTAAAGCACCAATGAAAACAAATAGCTTTTCTGAAAATTGTTCCCAAAAAAAGATGAGTCAGTATAACAAATTGATGAACAAGCAGGAACAAGAGGTTTTAAAGACTGGAAGGGGGAATGCTGTATTTTCACAGAATGGTAGGGGTTGGAAGGGACCTTTGGAGATCACCTAGTCCAACCCCCCTGCCAAAGCAGGTTCACCTACAGCAGGTTGCAGAGGAACGCATCCAGGCAGGTTTCAAATATCTCCAGAGAAGGAGACTCCACAACCTCTCCAGGCAGCCTGTTCCAGTGCTCTGTCAGGCTCAACGTAAAGACGTTTTTGCTCATGTTGAGATGAAATTTCCTGTATTCCAGTTTGTGCCCATTGCCCCTTGTCCTGTCACCAGGCACCACTGAAAGGAGTCTGCTCCCATTCTCTTGACACCTGCCCTTCACATATTTATAAGCATTGATGAGATCCCCTCTCAGTCTTCTCTTCTCCAGCCTAAACAGACACAAGTCTCTCAGCCTTTCCTTACTTTGGCTTAACTGAAGAAGGAATTTTATACACAGTGTGTATGATGCTTTACCTTGGTTTTGGGGGTTTTTTGGTTTTTTTAGGCAGACATAAATTATACAAATGCAAGCCAGGCAATTCTAGACACAATTAATTCATTTGAAAAAAAGTGTCAAGTATTCACAATCTGGTACTGATGGACATCACAATTACAAGCTTCAAGCAGTCAGGTATAAGCTAGACACAATCCAATGTGAACTCGACTTTGACTTGAGATATTGGTTCAACAGCATAGATAATCTGCACAGACTACAAACAAATCACTTAACCTTATACAAGATGACTAACACTATTACCATTCTACAACAGTATTCTCATCCTACATACTTCAAAAGAGTGTTGGAAAATATGCCCATCTAAATTTGCAGTTGGTTTTCTATACTATTCTATACTTGCTATAAGGCCACAATTCTATCCCTACTCTTTTAAAAATACAAGTTAAATAAAAAGTTCAAGCATTTGGCACTCTCCCTCTTACACACAGAACACTATCTGCAACCTGCTCCTGTCTGCCAGAGAAAGGCTGGAATTTGTTTATAATATTGTAACTAGAATACACTAGCCTATGAAAAATTCCCTGATAATATTGGAGGACAGTTTCCCTGCACTGATAACATTTATTTTTTTTTTATTAAATCTTAAGTTTAAGCCATTCATACCAGAAAGATTTTTACAGAAGCAAAATATATAATGAACAAGCTTAAGAAATCTCTTCAAATCCTCCTACTAGAACTTCATGCACAGAAAAGAGATGAAACCATGCAACCAAACACACACTACAATATAGGTATTACACAGCATAACATAAGTGATTAATGTCAAATTGATTAATAAGTTATCTTGCCTTTTCTCATTGGCAGTGGAGACAGAAGCTCTTTCACTTTTACATGAAAAATAAGACACATTTTCTAATTCCTTCTCCATGGTGGAACTTCGATCGAATAATCATGAAAAAGGTTGTAATTCCACATGAGGCTTTCACATATATGTAAAATTTTGTGCTTCGATCAGTTCCTGGCCTCTATATACTTGAGTTCCCTCGAGGAAAGCTCTGTACTTCATCAAGTTCCTGCCTTTCATGGGGCTGTTGCCACTTTCTTTCACACGCCTTTTCCTCTGCTTCAGAAGGTAAAGTCAGACTGACAGTATTAAAAATACAGGGCCTCTTTAATGTACCCTTGCCTAATTGAGTCCCTCTGTGGCAAGAAAAGGTTCCTTCATACATTCATTTTTTAATAATGGGATACAAAACAAGAACAAATATCTTTCTAACACACAACACATGTCACAGCATAAAAACAACGTTTAATTTTCCTCTTTTTTCCCCCCTAAGATCTAACAGAAGAGATGTTTATTTCTCTTAAAATACCATTTCAGGGCAAGGTAAGATAAGAATGCTCAACAATTTTATGACGTGTGGACCAAAACAATCTTCCATTCATCAGAATTCTTCTAGATCTAATGTGGATCTCACTATTTGTACACACATACCTCATATGCACAAAAGCCTATTTCAATAACTGCATTTCTCATGATTGCATAGTAAACTCCGTTCCAATGTATTACCATTCCAGGCTATAAAAAGCAGGAAAGCTGCAATCCCTGCAATTTCCACAGCATATATTAGTTGATTTCCTTAAGCATAGAAACGATGAGCAGGTCATATCATCTACAGTGATGATGGCATTGGCAGGAAACAGTGATATTATGTCATTAATTAGCCTTTCTTTTGTAGAGGAGTGCATGTGAACATCCCAGCTGGTGACTCACAAAATATCCTCTCTGCTAGAAGGTGAAAATATGGAGTACCAATTACACCAAATGGTAATAATGCTACTTCCTAAACTTGACTTCTGCCCTTGATATCAAACACAAAGCTTAATCTAACTAATACCAGTGGATCATTCTACTCCCCTGCTTTGCAGGTTTCCAGCACTGGTAAATTTTACATGTAAGGAGCAGGTACTGTCAGCACCCCGATTAACTAAATGCATACCTAACCAGCATAACAGCAAGGTAACAATCAAAATGAACAAGCTGATGTGCTGACCTCATCTGCAGAGCATCCTAGAGACAGACAAGACAGACTACAGTTTGAAATTCTGTAAAACTAAAGCTTACTCAGTCTTTTCATAGCATCAAGTGTAGTTTGCAGAAAGTAGACTGAGTACTTTTCATTGACGCTCTGAACCCAAGGAATAATCAGCGGTCTGAAATGCACCTTTTCTTATATGGAAGAAAGAACACAGATGTTTCTAACCATAGTACTTTAAGCCTAGTCAGGAATCTAAATAAAGCAGTAACAATTCAGTACTCCATCTTCAGAGGAAAGCAGTTTAAAATGGACCTTAGAGATGTTTGATCAGAGACTCAGAAGCAGTACATTTTCTTGACTCATTAGCTTGCAACAGTCCTATGACAAGTTAGCATCTCCTTGTTCCTCAGTACCTAAGTTTACTCCACATAGAGAAAACAGGTTGAGATTGCTAGCTGTTGAGTTTCAGAAAAGGTCTAGAAAAGTCCAGCCTCTTCACTACAATCACTGTAAGCTGTAGGAGTAAAGAGATTACAATAGGGACAGACTTCTTTAACCACCTCTCAGAAAAGCTCCCCAGTTTGGGGATTCCTCTGATTGATAATTCCCTGCTCTAGCACAGATCCCCTTAAAGCAGTGAAGAAGTGGCCCTGTCCGTGGTGCTTGGTCACAGTACCGTGCCACCAGGGAGACTGCGGTGCTTGCGACAGCTCTGGAGCACCCGCTCACAAAACACCCAGCAAGACTGAAAGGGCTAGAAAATAAACCGAAAACAAAATAGACGGCTGAAACAAAGAACACCCACTGTTGCCAGCAAAGACGTATTAAGGTAAATAGGGCTTTCACCCGAGTCTTCAAAGTGATCTTCAGAACTGAGTCTTGTTGAAAAGGATACATAGGCTTTGTTCCAGGCAGACAGCATACAGCAACTGAGGTAAAGCAGGGCTCTTCCAAAGCAATGTTTATTACTTACTATCATTCTTTGACGCAAAGTCTGCTACATAGGACCTCCAGTGACAGTGTCTGTTTCCTACTTAAGGGCTATCCATCGCTGCCCAGTGATAGAGTATTGCATACCTATAAAGGTTGTTAACCAGGGGAGCTACCCTGTTCCAGCAGCATTGTTTCAGACGGAATGGTGTTCAAAAGAAGCAAAGAGCAAACGCCTTGCTTACCTAGATTACACAAAGCCATGATGTTACCCGTTTGCAGATTTGCCCTACTGCATAAAGGTACCACATTCATGGCCAGAGGCTTCCTGTCCACCTCTTCAATGGGGTATTTCTGATTATTTCCTTTTAAGCCTGAACATTAATACATCCTATCTGCCATGTGGATTATTACTACCCTTAAGCAATTTGCAAAGCAAAGTACACATAGCAACGCTGTGCACTAGCAATGGTTTAGTCCTATCACAAAGCTTGCCAGCTTCTCCGAACTATACAAACAGCTAAATGAAAAACATGTCCTACTCCAGATCAAAAATCATGGGAAAGTCCAAAAAGTGTGCTGAAGAACTAAATGCTACTGGAATAGGCAGGAAATCGTAATTGTCTAGTTGCGTCTTACCTAGTTACAGCCAAGACATATACACCACATTCTGTTGAGCCCTCTACAGGGCACAGCAGAATAGCAGACTTCGTCTCTTTCAGGAGGGGTTCTGTCTTTTAAAGCAACTTTAGTTTTGGGATTAAACACCAGTGGCTTCTCTGATGTGAACTAATGATAGAAGTGAGTAACTATTTTCAAAAAGCCTGACTCACACCTTCCCAGAGCGTCTTTTATATCCAAAGATGTAGAACTGTCTAATACAAGAGTTTACAGGTGTCTTGCTTTGCTGTGTAAAGTACCTACTTTATAGGCAGACAGCAGAAGCCACTGAAACTACTAGGTGAATACAACCTGAAATCCTACCTGCACTTAAGCATCATAACGTTTAATCTTTTTATGGCAAGATGAACTGCTGATGACCTAAATGTCCTGGAGAAGTACAAAGGCAACAAGCAGGTGAGCGCTATTTGAAGAGACCAGGTATCTCCTGCAGCCAAGATTTCACTCGCATCCTTTGTGGTGGGTTATTTTCATATCATGAGAAAGTGCAATAACTTAAATCACATACTGAAGAGTCTGGATGCTGTTCCAAAAATGCCTCTATAAACTATCTTGTCCATCCAGACTGTTTGCACCACTATGTGGAAGAATTCTGAGACTGGAAATGCAAAAATATTTGCTCTCCAAGCTTGACAGCTGTGACAAAGAGGCACTTAAGTCAGAGGAGAAGGCTCACTGCACACATCTTAACTGTAGTTCCTCCAGCTGAGCAAGGAAATAATACTGCCAGATTATGACGGCTGTTCTCACCCATAGGATGGGGTACAAATGACTTGTTTCTCGGGGGGGACGGGGACAAAAACACTTTTATTCAGAAAATTTCTTCTTGGGTTCCAAAAAGGACATGCCTACATACTATACTAGATCACAAACTAAAGCTAATCTTATATTCGTGATAACACCTAGCCTAACAGTACATTGCATTGTTTTGAAAATTAGACCATTAGGAAGAAACACATGGAGGTATCATAGGTCTTTCGTTAGACACTGTGAGCTGGGCAAGCATCCATGGAAAAATATAAAATGATTTAGCTGGATTTTCCACCCAGTTAATCAGTCCCAAAGCCAATGGAATCATTGTATAATTAAGCAGATTTCTCTGAAGAGCTCATAACAGTTCACACTGCTTTAATAACCTGCCTATGTGTCAGAGAAGCTGAGGAAAAGAGAAAGTTTCAGGACTGAAGGAAAATTTAAGAAACGTATTGTGAGTATCCAGCAGTTGAGGAAATATGAAAATTGATTGCCATATTTAACATTACAGTGGCATCAAAGTTAATCACTAGTATTTTACAGCATCGAAGTATTGTATCTCATTAGTAAGCAGCTTGACCATATTTTCATCTCAGTTTTGAAGTAAAAAGGAAGCGTGCATGTGGTATGCAGAAGAATTACTGCTCTCATGCAACATATTACAGTCCTATTAATGTACTATAAAAGATACTAGTAACTCATTTCATTTAGAAGTGCCTTTTTTAACTAAATACATTATATATAGAATCCTGTGTTTAGCAAGAAAAAAGCTAAAGAAATATTGCCTGAGAAACTGCAGAAGACTAATATGCTTACTATAGATTTTATTGTTTCTATAGCTCTTTAATAACACATAAACCCTCAAAGGTAGACGTTTACTACCATATAAGAAACTTAATTTATTGTAGTTATACATATAATGCTGTACTAAACATTATTGTAAAAGGATAATCATTTAGTCATTGGAAGAGTAGACTACAAGCGCAAAATCAAACTGATAATTAAGGACAACAATGACATCTAGTGGACACTCGGAAAACAGACCCGTAGCCTAACAACGAAAAGATCCAGCTGCTGTTAACTGTTATACAATGTGCAACTCCCAAATTACTACAATGCAATTAAGAAGATTAAAAGACAGAATGGGCAGCTGATGAAAGTCAAGGTAATTAATTTCTTTCAAAAGAATACTTAAAAAAAGAGTCAAGACACTTCCATTTAAGATGTAGGATAAAAGTATAGGTCTAAACTTGAAAGAACATCACAAATCATTGAAAGGACAGACACATAGCGCAAACATAATACAGGCAGACATGTTTACTACATTTTCCATTCCCACTGCATCTAAAACATTCTACTTATAAGTTGCTCTTGTTGGGACTTCAGACACTAAAAAACAAAATGAAAACAATAAAAATGCCTAAAGTAAAAATTCAAACCACTATTTAGCGCCTCCCTTTTCTCATCGCTCTAATCTTTCTGTTACTGTAATACCTGCCATATAAGGGAGGTAAGGTAAACCTTCCCAATATATCAGCCAGTAGCTGCTGAGCTTCAGAGGAGAGGAATCTGAAACATAAGGCTACCGTAACTCAAAATTAGCAAAGATACCTGCTGATGAGTAATTCTATTAGTTTAGAAGGTGGACAAAGATCATGGATTATTTTAAATCTGCTTTTACTATTTACCAAGAGACTAGCAAGACCAAGCAGTTTAAGCAACTCAAATCTGATCTCAGTTGTTCCATCAAAGAAACTTTTTCTAGCTAGAAGTGTCACCCTGACAAAACACTGGTTTTGACTATTACACTTCTGTAAATAAAAACATTAACAAAACACTACAAATCTGTGTCCCATTCCAAGTCTTAAGCATCAAATATCATATCTACAGAAACAGAAATAGGATTTTGCATCATATTGTTACAAATGAAATACTGCATCCCTTCCAAAATTTCTACATCTCAGTGACTATCCAGCATAAAAAAAAAAAGCATTGCAAAAAGAGTAAAGCATCATTTATGAACACATCTAATTGTAATTTACATTGGACTTCCAATTTAAATTGGTATTTTGCTTGCTTTATATATGATTTTGGAAAAGTTAGTGTTGCAGTTCCCATAGCTCTCGCCACCAGTAGAGGCTAGAGCCAGCTACTGGCAAGTATGTAAGAGATTCTCACTTATATATAACCAGTAGAATACAAAGAAACCTTTGCGTAACTGATGATCAGGCCTTGTGTCCCAATTTCTTTTTGCCAAGGTCTCAAAGTGAGCTTTGAATCAGATGCTACTAATTACTAAGAATACATGCAGCCTCCCAAAAATTAAATCCAGACTCCAAAGATATTTATGCATCACACAGAGCCATAACTAAAACCTGTAGTTTTAAATTCTGATTCCTAGTGAGACTTAATAGCTGAGCAACCCATTCATGGGGAAAAAAAAAAAAAGGAATGGCTTCAAGTTAAGTCAAAAAATGCAAGTATTTAAAAGCTAAGTCTCCCTTTTGATGTATGCAATGCATAAGGTTTGCAGATACTTTAAATGAGATCAAAGTTTAATCAATCCTCAACAGACCTGTTCTGGAAAACCCCACTCTGTTCCATTACAGGATCTATATATCAAGTCTGTTATTACCATGTTGTTAATGGAGCCTGATAAAAACACAAACAGCCTAGTAAATTTACAATATAAAAACTAAAAGCAAGCATCAAAATAAACCCAGCTATTTTCCCCCCTCCAAGCATAATGCCATATTTTACCTCCAAAAACAATTTTACTACATCAGATGTCCTAGTGAGAGAGGACTATTTTAAGACAGAAAGCAACACATCATTCACCTACCCGGATTTCCTGGAGATTATGAAAATTATTTCCTACTCTGACAGAGATTTTGCTCGGAGTGTAACTTTCATCAGATTTGTAGTCTGCATAAATACATAATGTCTTCACTGTTGTTTTTCTTCTGCAAGAAACAACAAAAGCTATGTAAGCATTGTAAAGAAAAATATTCAGGATGAGTCTGTGGCTAAATTGTAATAATTAAGAATTTAATTGTTCTAAAATGTAACAAAAGTGTGTCTACATGTTTAGAAGGGCCCCCCTGTTAAAGCAACTAGGTGTTTTTCCACACTGTTACAAAGAGTAGATTTTCACTGCTCTCCTGTCTGCCTTCAGACTTGTCAGTATACCAAGAAATACAACAAAAGGCCAAGATGCCAAATAGGCACTTATATGTGATGAAGCGTATGTTTAGCTTATCAAATATGTGCTCTATTAATACACTAAGAAGTTCTCCAGAAAGCAAATAAAGGTGACAAACACCTAACCTCATCTTAAGATTTTGGTTAAAGAAAAAGGACTGAAAGCATCATACAGAGAACAGACTAGGAAAAGGTTTCTCAAACAATCAGTTGTTAAGTCATACAGGACTACTTTAAAGATAGTCATCTACCCTTCAAATTACACTCAAAGACAGAAAATCAGGACAAAAATGTCACCTTAGGTAAGTAACTGTGAAACTGTTACAAATGACATACTATTAAACATTGCTTTTTGTTGCTTATTTAGGCATTTAGTAACCATAACATTTGAAAAAAATCTCATTTTTATAAATGCTAACTAACTGGCTTCTTACCAGTTGGGTAACAGGATTATCCCAGGAATCCTTGCACTTCCAAAATTCCTATCTTAGTGAAGAGTAATCAATACAAAGTTACACAAAACACCCTAACCCATTGTCCTGGTTTCAGCTGGGATAGAATTAATTTTCTTTCTAGTGGTTGCTGTGTTTCAGATTTGGTACGAAAGGAATGTTGATAATGCATATTGTTTTAGTTGTTACCAGGTGATGTTTATATTAGTCAAGGACTTTTTTCAGCTTCCCATAGAAGCTGAGAGAGAGCATAGACAGAACAAGCTGGCCAAGGGAATATTCCATACCACAGATGTCATGCTCAGTACATAAATGGGGGTTGGCCCAGAGCAGGAATTCACGATCACTGCTTGGGAGTGGGTCAGCAACCAATTCGCTAGGTGGTAAGAATGACTTGTGTTGTACTACTTTATCTTGTACGTTTTCTAACGATCATCATTGTTATTTTCCTTTTCCGTTATTGTTCTATTAAACTGTCTTTATCTCAACCCAGGAGTTGGTTGGGTTTTTTCCCCCCTCCTTTTCTCCCTCTTCTGCCTACCCTTGGGCCAGGGGGAGGGAGAGAACTAAGTGAGCAGCTGCATGGTCCTAGCTGCTGGCTGGGATTAAACCACAACACCCACATAGAGTAACTTTTAATACCTAAATTGGATGTTCACCAAATGGGGCTGTGATCCATCTGACTGCCAGTAAGTTTCTAGATTATCATCTCGTAACTGATCCACTCCAAATCCTAAGAAAAAGAAAAGGTGATAGCCTTGAATATCCAATTTCCGTGATATTGACATCACAGACATAACTTTTCTACAGCTGTTACAAACTGAAGTATGTATCCTAAGTCATAACATGAGGAAATAATTCTAGACATCCAAGTTGTGCCTCTGCTTTTGTGACAAAACTGAAAGAGGGGAATCTGTCAATCAAAGTTCAGTACTCGAGTGTCTTTACATTCTTACCTCCTATTGAAGTCTGTGGGGTTTGAAACCGTTCAACATGTCCTGGAATTCCAAATAGTTAAGTAGTAATTCACACTAATTGCAAGAACAATGCTTAATGGTTAGGCTTTTCCACCTATTCTATAACCTAACTACTGAAACTAAAGGAAAGTCATTAGCAGAGACCATTCATTTATTATAAAATTTTAGTCAAATACAACATTTTCCTTCCAAGTAGTCTCCTGAAATATTTTTATTTTTTCAAGTTTATAGCTAGAACAAGCAATAGATGCCAAAAACAGTATTCCTGAAAGTTAATGTTGTCACATTTAAAGAAACAACTCCAAATCCAAACTTTTCCATTCTCTCATTAGCTGTCCTTTTAGTGCTTGCCCACATTAGCTGCACTTTTAATTCAAAAGTTGAAGATTAATCTGCAATAAAAAAACTACCTTCAGTCTGTTTGAAGCAACTAAACCATACGACACTTTTCTCCAAGTAAGGTACCAGAATATCAGACCAAAGGGCATTCAGCCTGAGCACAATATTGCGACATAAAGGGATCACTGACTTTAGGCTGGAGCAAGATACCAGCTCAATTTCCAACTGATATTTCTGAAATAGCAACTCAACCACCTCAAATGAAAAGAATACAGATTTTCAGATATCTTGAGCCGGTATAAGCTATCATTAACTGCACTTCAGGACCATTTATGATATAGTTTCATTTCACTTGCAAGATTTTAGGGACCTATGCTATAACGGCCGAGTTCACACACAGTTTGGACAGAACGTTTAGGTTGCCCAGCTGCATGGTTTTTCTAAGTTGAAAATCAAAGATACCCAGACAAAATGCCGAAGCATAATAACAATTAATCAGTGTGTGGCATGTTTCTGCTCACATGACTTAGTTTGTTCACTGTGCAAGTAAAAAAATTAGTATAAAATCGGTAAAAGTTCTGTTTTAGTAATATGAAATATTTCTTCATTGTAGGATTTCCAATATAATTGTAACTTTCATATTGCATTAAATATAGACTAGGCCAAAATTATTTCTAGTGGCTACCCATACAGCTTACACTACAGTAGTTTTACTGCTACATTCTGTATGTATGTCTTCTTATCAAAACATAAACCACTATACATTCTAAGAAAAAAGTACATTCAGCTTTTTACATCATTTGTTGTGATTTTACCTGGCTTACAGGATGAAAGAGACCAAACTGCTTGTGAGCCTATTTCTCTAACAGTTCCAGTCCTCTCCAACTGCTTTGGATCAGCACCAGGTGGTGTCTTGTTTGGGGTAGTCATTTCTAGTAAAAGAAAACAAGTGAGTTAGTTGATACATTTTTAGCTTGATGGCAAGATTAAACTGTTGTGTTTGTCCATATAGACACTTCAATTCTTTGGCCTCACACTTATATAGTAGTCTATAGAACGTGTGGTTTATACATATAAACATATACACATATGTATACATTTTTGCATGTCTGTAGAACTTTTTATATATATAATAAAATAATGTATACAAATAAAGTAAAAAGTAAAATATATCTTTAAATAACAGGTTCCACATACATGAAAATTTTATGTCCTTAAAACACACTTGGAACATTCATAAGACATATTTTACTTGTATCGTTCTAATTCACACATACAGAATTAGTCAGGGTTTCAGGATTTGATTTTTTTTACTGTTTTGTTCGTTTTTAAGACATTAAAACAGACCCTGTTGATTTAAAGGCTAGCAATACAACTTCATTTCACCTCCCACATACGCTTAAGAGTTTTCTTTATCTGCAAGTTCAGAAGCCTATTCAGAAGCTACAGCAAGCCTGTCCTCCTGGAGATACTTCTCATTAAAAGCAGGAAATGGGAGTTTAAAAAAATCATATAGCCTCTAATTTGGAAGGGATTGGTTACCGCCACATTTATCCATGGTCCATTCCTCCTTAACTTCACAACTTCATCTGGAATCATTAACCTGTGACTTGCACTGCTTAAGTAATCACATTCACTCTCAACACCTAGACTACTGCCACATATACTACAACATAATCATGTTGGGTTTCACATAGTATAGAGTACATTACTACTCCCTAGAAAGTAGCTTAAAATACTTTTTTTTAAAAAAAAAAAGGATTCCAAAGAAACCAAAGTTCTATGCAAGGAACTACATTAAAGCTTAGAATTAAACATAAAGCACTCAAGAGTCAGGGAATTAGAGTTGACTTCTAATCCTTTGCTTACATGCGCAACATCATATTATGCTCTCCTAATTTCAGAAAAAGTCTTCCAGTACCTCTCCTAGACAGCAAATGAGGTACTGAACTAGGCTGGTATCCACAGAATCCAGACCTTACCCACTACAGAAGCGATACGAGGCAGAGACAAGATTTTCTGTGGAAAAATAACCACAGCTGAAAACTCTTTGTCGGACACAGGAAATCTGAATTCTGTAGTGTACATCACTGCCTGCACCAAACACTTTCTACTGGCCCCTGGCTTTTTTTGTTTGGTTGGTTGGGTTTTGGTGGGTTTGTTTGTTTTCCCCATTTTGCAAACACAGACTTGAGACAGACTTCCAAGGGGTTTTTTTGCTAGTTTCTCATATACAAGACTGCTGTCTGACTACCATTAAAAAAATTTGAAGATGTGTAGCAAAATCTAAGTACTGACAACAGCAAGCGTCACAAAAGGCCACAAGCAGAAAGCCTTGCTCAAATGCCATAATTTCAAAAAAGTGGGTTGAACACTACACAGCTAATCCTACAGATATCATGTATATATTCATATAACTCACAGACATACTAATCCTGATGCCATCCAACTAAAAAAACTCATGCAACAAAACGCTTTAAAGTCCTTGCCCATACAGTGAAGTTTTATTTAAAAAAATATCAAACTATTAAAAAAATTAAACAGGCAATCCATTTAGCCATTCCTATAACAAGACATTAGCACATAAATGTTCCCTCATCACTGTATTAAAATATTGCATTATCTGTTTTAAAACTTTTATCAGGTATTTACAATAGGGTCATTAAAATGTAGCTGTTCTCGAATTGACTACACCATAAACCTGTATATCTGTAGAACAGATTACAGACTAGAATAGAAAATACATAACTTACTCTAGTTGCTACATAATACAACTTTAAATTTATTGATAGTAATTTCAGTAAGACACAATGTCACAAGCATTCTAATCTTCTAAGAATTTAAAACAATCTTGGAAAAAAAATTACAAAACACTTCATCCACAGCTACCTGAAAAACAAACATTTTTCACAGAATGGTTTGGATTGGTGGAAAGGACCTTCAAAAATCATCTAGTCCAACCCCCATCCTACACCAAAATTCAAGTTATGTTTATTAAGCATTAAGACTATTTTCCTGGATTTATGAATTTTAAAGCCCAAATCACCTACTAGTCCAAACTCTGTGCTATTTTGTTACTTGTCACAATGAACCAACTAAGAGAGGTTGAGTTGCATTCACTTTAACTCTCAGATTTATATTGAAACCAATAATGTTGTTCTTCCTACCTCTAAAAATATACGCAGAGAATTAAACTTCAGACAATAAAGTGAATTATTCATTTGATACAAAACATCTCTTGAATATCATCACCAGCAAGTCTTCACACTCCATTATTTTGACTTCAAGAGAAAATTAACAAAAAACTCCAAATCTGATAGTCACATCTTCATTCCTAGAAATAGCTATTGTTAGGTTAATGAAAAACCCAACCTTAAGACATCAGGAGTATGCAAAAACTTCCCATCAAAACCCACCAAAATAAGGTAAATCACAGAAATTACACTGTACACTCAGATTATCTCAGAAAGTTGATTACACATGCTTTTTAGAAAAACTACTAGAATTTTAAAGTGTGCAGATTCCCTTACAACAATGATGTTAAGATTTCTTACAAGCTTGAGCACACACAGGAAAGTCATAACTAACTTAACACTGCCAAGATCTGTATTGCAGTGGTTCACAAAAGTTTGAGGCATATATTTTGGGGGTCTGAAATATATAGCAAGAAATGCCATCCAAGTTTCCTGCTGTCTTAAACTTAGGTTGTTTCCTCCTATCTAACAGGCAAAGCTACTTAAGATCCAGATTTCAACTCCAAACCACTGCTGGCAAATAAGTCAGCCACAAATTGTGCATTAGCGATGATCAGACTGAAAATCTTTCATGTTTGAACTAATAAGTTGAACTAATCAAGTCAGTTTTTCATGACAACTTCTGTTTAACCAGCTTAGTAACAATACATTCTGGATAGCTTTGCTGAAGCTTCCCAATACTCTGACAATTTTAAAAGCAGAAAGCTGATAGAAGTACTAAGGAAAAATAATACAGCAACAGGCCAGCTCACTCAAGTAACACTTTTGGACATTTTACTAGCAGAAGTACAAGTACCTCATTTTGGACAAGACGCAAACACTTAAAAGTAATTTAAATCGCCAAATAAAATAAATTTTAAAAAACCCACATCTTCTTAGCCCAAGAAGATAATGGTATGAGAATTGGTTTTCCTTATTTTTTCAGGCTGTGTAAAAACAAGTAATCTGTCTAGAAGCCCTTCGCCTTGACACGTGCCAAAAAATGAACAACACACTGTGTCTATAGAAGCATTGGCTAGAAACATCTCCAATTTTCCAATTCAGTTATTCCAAAATACCATTAATAGACTGCTGTTTCCTTAGTAACATTAATATGTTAATGTCTTAATGACATTATCAAGGTCACACTTCCCTTTTGCCACTTTCCACTATATGGCATGCACACTCTTTGATCAAGGCAAGAAAGCAGCTAAGCTTTTTTTCCCCCCCTCTCCTTGAACTCTTTATCCTTCAGTATATCTCAGTATACCAGTGGAAGACACTTTGAAAAGGTGCATACCTGAAAGCAAACCCTTCGCTAAGCACATACATACTCTTCTGCAAAACACTGAAGAGGAGATAGAGAAGGATACATCATGGTCCTGTCCTACTAAAGCTCCACAAAAATCCAGGCTCGAAGAAACTTTTGCAGATTCCAAAGCACTTTTCTGCAATTAAAATTTCTAATTCCACCACAGTAATATGCACAGAACTGTTTAAATGCACACCTCTAAGGACCTTTGAGAGATAAGACTGTCCTCAACAGATGTCTGTCCAGCCATTTACTCCTCCAACAAAAGAGATTTCACAATCTTTGTCGACAGCCAGCTTCAGTGTTTCATCAACCTAGAAGTCAAATGTTTTGCTTTAACATCCAACCCAAGTATTACCTTCTTAAAACAAGCATGATTTCTTCTCTTGCTCTACAGAGAGCTCAAAGACTAGTTAATCACTAGCCTTTACATAGCAACCCTTTTATAGATGTGAGGGCACTCATCAAATTTGCTCTTAGTTTCTTCTTTTCCAGTGTGCCTACGTCTTTCAAATTTCCCCTGCAAACCAAGTTTTATAAACCTAATATTCTTGCAGAGTCTAGAGATCTATACACTATGGTTAAAAAAATTTCCATACCATTTTAGCTAAAGCCTTATTCAACAGAGCACTCACTTTCCTTGTCTTTGTATTTAATCACACCTGTTAACATGCCAAAATAACATTTGTCTAGTTGAAAGGTCATCATATTATCAATTAATATTTAATTTACTATGCATTACAGTGCTCAAATGCTTTTTCGGGATACTGTTTGCTCTCCAGTAATAAACTTTCCACTAATTACGTCCTTGATTTTTCCTCCCTGTGTTCTCTTCTTCCCTCATTTCTTGCTAACTGAGCTTAATTACACTGATTTCCAATCCGTTATTGATCTTCTCAAGATCATACTGAATTCTGACCCGGAGCTGTACAGTGCTTGCAATACTTCCAATTTGGCAACACATCTATTTTGTGTTCACCATTACAGAAAACAATGACAATACATCCAAAACGGAACTCCCCAGGAGGATACTTCGTGACATTCCTGTTTAAAAGTGAATTATTTACAATTCAGCTTCAAAAGCAAATTTTCAACCAGCTGTACAAGATCTCACAAAAATTATTATTAGACCACATTTCAGTAGCTTGTTTTTAACATCAACCCAGACAACAGCAGAAACTGTCAAACTCAAGACAAACCCCTTATATTCCTTCCCCATTAACTGCATTGGCGAGTGTGAAAAAAAAAAATTTGATCAAGACTGTTCTTAACAAACCAAACTAGTCCATTTTCTGTTTGCACATTGCTTTTAATTGTCTTCTACTTACTGACAAATTCTCCTCCCAAAGCACTTCCTCAGAATCTTTCAGGGGATCAAAGCTCAGCTAGCTTTGCTCTTTTTTTAGGAATAATTATTCTGATTGCATTCCCATCATAGCATTTTATTCAGTTTTAGCAAGACTACAACATTTCCAGCAAAACTGAAGAGAAGCTGCACTGACTATGCCAGCATTTTTGCAACATTCATGATTTATAAGACTGCTTTTCCTGGTGTTCCTAACAGAAGGGCATTTTATACCTTCGATTCCTCGACTTTCGTACTTGCACTACTCATTGTACCTCACAAGCTCTTTTGCCTGCTCTCATTTTCTTTGGATGGGTCCTTGTTGGCTTACGGCGTTTAAAGATCTCAAGATATATCCAGAAACTAGTCTTTTACTATGCTTCCTATTTTTTATTCAGATGGAAGATTAAACAGTAACATTGTACATTTGAATTACTAATGTTTAATTAATATTTAATAACAATAGTAAGCGTTCAGTAGCAACCTATTTCAACAACTAGTTCACCTGTACGTTTGATCCCTCAGATTATTCTCTCAATACAATTTTAAATAACTATTACTTTTACTCTGCCTTCAGCATATTGCTCTAAGCCTATTAGGGAAAATGACTTAAGACTTTCCTTGTCACAAACAAAAATATTTCACTAAAAATAAGGTAATTGGAACAACTGCACAAGAGATTTACAGTAGCAATTTTTATACACGTATGCCTAATCAACCTAAATATATAGATTTTTTTAAAAATGTATTTTTGTACAAGCCCAGACTTCTAAAGTTACCTATTAAGGATATAAGCTGTTCTCTAAAGGACACAAGCACTTCTTCATAAGTGCTTATATTAAGTGAAAGAAATCTTTAAAAAACCACAGTAACCAGAGGATGAAGCCAGTGTGACAAATCAAGCTGCTTTCACTCAGGCCTCCTTAGCGGCCCTCCCCCCACGGCTTCTTTGTCGGACTTTTAATTACGATTTTAAGTATAATTAATTAGTTTTACAACATTCTATTACGGCCGTGTCCCCCAGGCCTACAAAACACTTAAAATACTGGAAATAAATCAGCAACACCTACTCACGAAACGCATCGCCTGTGCTTAACCACCAGACCATCCTCCCCTCTCCCAGCCGGGACCGGGGGTCAATGCAAACCCACGAGCACGCACCGAGGGAGGAACCCGGGGGAGGTACCCGCTACCCCGAGCCGGCGGGCGCTCCAAACGCCGAGCGAGCACACCGCATCAGCCAGCGGGGCTCCTCCGCGGGCACGGCCACAGCTCCGGCGGCTGCCGTGACACCTGGGAGGCGAGACGCGGGAGAAGCCGCCCACCACCCTACCCGTCCCCGGGTCCCCGTCCCTCAGCCCCTCCGGGTCGGTACGGAGCAGCGTCCCCCACCTGACAGGCGGCGAAGAGGCGGCAGGGCCGGTGCCGCGCGGCTCCCCTCAGCGCGGACAGAAGGCAGGCAGGGGCCGCCGCCACCCACGCCAGGGCCCGAGGCCCGCCCGGGGCGCCCCCACCAGTCACAGGGAACTGCCGGGCCGGCTCCCGCCGCACCACCGCCGCCGCCCGGCCACGCACGCGCAAAGCCCCACACGCCGCGCGAACCCGGTTTAAAAGAGAACGGCGAGGGTTGGGGGGGGAGCGGAGGAGAAGGGGGCGGAGCCCGCCCGCCCGTGCTCGCCTGCAGCCGGTGGGAGAGGCGGAGCTCGGCGCGCGCTGGGGGCCCGGGGCGGGGCTCGTCGCCGCCGGGGAGGGGGGGTTTCCCCTCAGTGCCGAGCCGGTGTGGGCCGTAGCGGCCCGGTCTCCCCTCACGGAGCGCCCCGGGAGGAGGGCGTGGGAGGCGGGACAGCGGACACACCTCGGCGTCACCCGGAGATGGCGTCACCAACCGTCGCCTCCCCAGCGCGCGGAGTGATACCGACTGCGCCGCGCCGCGCCCCTCCCCGTGGCGGGAGGCGCCGCTCTCTCTCTGAAGGGCCGCGTTTTCTCTATGGTGAGCCTCCCTTCCTTCCTCTCTTCTCTATGGTGCGCGCCCAGGCCCCTCCTTGCGGGGGCGGCGGCCATCTTGGCCGGGTGGCGGCGGCGGGAGCACGTTGCGTGCCGGTCCGCGGGACAGGGGAGGCGGTTCCCCGCTGCGGCCCGGCCGGGGAGCGGGGGTGCCTCGCTCTCTCCCCCATCTCCCGGTAAGCGGCCTCCGATGGGGAGGGTGAGGGGATACCGGCGTTCTCGCACGGGAAGGGGGGGGTAGGAACGGGGCCCCCTCCCCTTGCCGGGAGCCGCCGCCGGCTTCCCGTGCTGCCGGCCCTGCCCCCGCCGCTGGGCTCGGCCTGGGGGGGGGCGGCCTCCACCCGCGGCGCCGAAGCCTGCGGCTCGCACCCGCCCACCACGGTAGCGGGATTGGCCGACCGACCGCTCCTCGCCCGGGCCTCGGGACAGGCTGCTCCCGGCCTGGCCCGGCCGGTGGGCAGCGCCGGGCCGCCCTGGAGTCGTTGTCCCCCTGGCCGAAAGGGAGCCCGGCCGCAGGCTCCATTGATTCGGGGAGCCACTCCCGCCGTGGGCTCGGCCCGCGCGGGGTGGGAGGCCGTCCCGTCCCTTCCCTTCCCGGGCTGGCAGCGCTCGCACATGCTGTTCGTCGTCTCTGGCGTCACCTACCAGTTGTACGTCATCTTCCAGAGCTTTGCTTTTTCTGTCAGCCGGCCTGTGCCGTGCAGCAGCAGCGGGGCGAGGGGAACACGTTTCCTTCACCGCTGGGTTCACCCGCGGGAATGCCTTTGGTGTGGAGACTCCTGGCGTCGTGGTGGCCGGAGCCCGGAGGGGGGAATGCCGGTGTTGTTCTCCCGTGGAAGCAGGGACTTCATCTGCCGGAGGAGAAAAAGCCATGTTTTGCCTTATTTTGGGGAAGGTTAATATCCATGTGCGTGCTTGTGTGGTGAGGAGATCCAGACTTCTTGCAGGTTTGATAAGGTAATAGGGTAAGGCTGTTTTTTGCAAGGTATCTGTAAAAACAAAAGAAAAACTCGGCAGGGCTTTTCTCTATGACCATGGTAGCGTTTCCTTTCTGGAGCGCACTTAGGTATTTCACCTGCAAGTCTCTGACGGTTTTCGAGTTCTAATTTAAGTTTCTCTGCTATGGTTTCCGAAACAAGTGGTCGTGAAATAAATTTGAGTAATTTTCACGGGGTAGATTGCTAGTTTATGGTTTTATTCTCATGCATTTCACTTCATGTTAAAAGGAAGTATTAAAGATTGAGTGATAATTAATAGTTTTCGGCACCAGCTAAACACACCCACTCGTTATGCTGCGTCAGTATATTTGACCATATGCTTTTCATGTTAACATTGAATTTATTTTCATATTCATGTCATGCCTTATGAGTAATATAATGAGTTAAATACAGTAGGGAGATTTGGGGCTTGTTTAAACTTCTTTCTGTGCATTGTCTCAGTTTCTAAAACAAACGTCAAAACCTTAAGCATAGACTAGTTCTTCATTTTTAGTAGATTTTGTTTGTTCTTGTAGCTTACTATTATTTCTGCTTTGACGCTTACAAATGTAGTGATTTCCCATATGCAGTTTGAAAATCTGTTCTTTGTCTTTCACTTAAATTTTCTTTGTGTGTTCTAGTTCTTCACATTCTTGTTATGGAGTGACTGTGTGTAGTCCATTAGCAAGGGATTGAGAGATAATTCTTAAGGTTAATTATTTTCAGAGGAAAGTGCAAATGCTGCTCATCCTCACTTCTTTCCACGGCATTTGTCTTTGAGGTCAGATGCAATGTAATTTAATAAAATGTTACCTGTTTTTCTGCAAAGTAACTAAAGCATGGCTCAATTCTGAACACAGATCTTGCGTTCACATCATTTAATTGAATTGTCTCTGGTGATGTTTCAGTCTTCATTTACCTTTTTTTTAATGTGTATTTAAGTCTGAATAATTCAACGCAATTACAAATACTTCTTGGTCGTAATTGACTTGACTTAGTAAATTCTAGTATAACTCTTATTGCCTGTGAAAGAAACAAATATTCTTAATGCAAGTACGTTACATTTGTTCTACAGATTGTGCGTTACTATTGACTTTTGTGACGGGTAGCAAGGTCTGCTTACATGCTTTTTTTTTTTTTTAATCTGCTGTGTTAGAGAGACCAGCAACTGTGTCAGAGAGCCTAAGAATGCTGACTTAAAATGCTTGTGATAACATGTTTTGTGTCTTATTTTTAGACATGTTTTACTGTTTGTATTAAGTGTCATAATTGGACTTAATGGACAGCTTTTGGCTTCAATGAATGATACTGTCAAGGTGTTTAGAACTTTTTTTTAGAATTTTTTTTTTTTTTTATTTTTGCTAGCAGTTGTGTTTTCTTCTCTCATTCTTTCACCTGTGTCATCAGTCCATCATTCTGGAAGGATTTTCTGTTGTCACTTCATCATAATTCACTAACTCAAAATAATGCTTTAGTAACAAACTAATGTACTTTGGTTTTTGTTGTGTTCTTCTTGATTTGGAAAGGAAAAATGCAGACAGGAACTTAAATGCTTCTGAATACCAGTTTCTCCTGCCCTTAAACTGCTGACTATACTTAACAATTACTGGTATGCTGTTGTAGCATACGTATGTTGTACGTGTTGCTGACCTAACCTGTGTTCAGTGTATTGAGAGTTCTGCTTGTCTGTCCCTTGAAATCAGATGGTCCTATTTGGTGTGTTAAGTTAAATGCCGCCGAAGTAACTGCATATAAATGTGGAACTCGAGTTCAGTCTGGTTTTGGACAGTATTCTTTAATTTGCTCTAAACTGTCACTTCCAAGTAGAAATTATCATTATTATTTTCTCTTGTGGGCAATTATCATCATAGACATCAGGACAGTCCTGGAAATACTGCAGAAGTGACAGAAGTCACAAATATTTTTTTCCAAAAATGGTTTAAGACCACTGAAGACTTTTGGACAAACTGACACTTCCATCATGTGGATGGGAGCAGGGAGGCACAAGTGTATGTCTCCATGCTGGTTCATTAGTTCTGTCCCCTGCCACCAAGTACTTTATAAATGCTTGGTGTACTTACTTCTGTGACACCTTCAAAACTCTTCACTGCAGATGGGCATTTCTCCATATAAGTAAGTTAGAAGGAAAAAAAAAATAATCTTCAGCTGTTTTATTACTTATCAACCATGGTCTGATTCAGCAATGTGTGGTGGTGTAAACTTCAGTCTGATTATCCCACCAAGACTAGGTGGAAAGCTTGCTGAGGTAGGTGGCAAAACCTAATTATTTCAAGCCATATTTGACTTGGTCTTTTAGAGCAACCCCCATTCTCCTGCTTTGGTGGATGGCTGAGGGGAGAGTTTGTCTGGTCTGCTATCTGTACTGCTCAGACTCCTCAAACAGGGTTTGGACAGGGGAGGCAAGCTCCCAAAGTACGGCAGCTTTGTCTTCTAGAGCTTGCTTTTGTAGCCCATAGAAATAGTTTACATGCTAGTTAGAGCTAAGGTAACTAGCAGGGAGAGCCCTGTGTGGCCTGTCTGCTCAGGGTACTCAGACACACAGGAGTTTTTGGAGAAAGGGCTGACCCAGATTAGACCCTTCCCTTGGGAAACCAAAGAGTGATTCACCCACAAATACTCTGTGCATTGCAAACTACAGGACTTTATGAAAAGCACCGGGATATATTCCCAAAGAATGTATCTTTATTTGAAGCACTGACAAAATCCAGTATCTGCCTCCTGGAAAATTACCCTGACTCAAACATCCTCATAGTTTTTAAGAATAAGACTTTCAGTTTCTTGTTTCCTTACGTAAGAAAAATGTATTAAAGTGAGAATTGCAAACCCATTATTCCATGCCTGTTGGCCTGGTCTATGGATGTAATTGCAGTGTTCAGCCCTACTTTGTCAATCTGTTCTGACGATACAGAACTGTAAAAACAGTTTTTAAATTTTTTTAAATATTCACTCATTTATTTGAAAACATCAACTATGTTATTAGGACATTTTGGCTTACGAAATATTAAAAGATTAAAGAAAATAATTTGAAATATTAAAAGTAGAAACTACCACAATAAGGTTGGCAGCATGACTAATAATAATTCATTTATATCTGATGAAGAATATCTTTAGACATTAATTTAAAAATACTATGGAAATTGAAAAGAGGAGTGAGACTACCACTTTTAAAAGGAACGACTTAAAATATTCATAACCATGGTAATAATGGATATGAAGATACAGTAACATCTTAATTTCTGATCTTAGCTCCCTGTTAGATGCCAGTCTATTCCTTTCATTCATGTTACAGCAGTATCTGTAGGATTCCTTCCAACTAAAGTCACAGGTGGCTTTAGGGAAGAATGGAGTTTAACGTGATAAATATGCCATACACCTGTTTTATTCTTACTTCTTTCAGGAGATTGAAAGTCACAACCTTTTGTCATACAATAGCCGTATGTAGTAAATGGTCTCTAAAACACTGCAGGATACCTTAGTTTGGTGGAGCAAAGATGAACTGGGCATCTAACAGAAAATACTTTCTTTAATAAGAAATGTTGGAATCCTTTTCTTGGAAAGAGGCGCACGTGCGGACTGTGTGGGAACCTGAAGTATTTCAAGGCTCTTTCCCATTTATGTCTTTGAACTACTGATACGTATTGCATTGAATTGAAATGATTTTGAATTGGCATCATCTGTAGGGCTGCCATCACTTTATTTAGTGGTGTTGACTGGGAAATGCTTTGTACTTTATTTATGGTCTTTCTTTAGACCTAAAAAAAAAATAAATCTGTTTGCCATCTGTAATCTCTTGTAAACTCCTGAGAGCCTCACAATTCAGTTGTCTTTGTTCTTTTGGAGCAGGAGCAGGTGGAGGTAGTTGTCCTTAGGTGTGCGCTGCATGTAGGAAGATAAAGTTGTTAATGTTATTGTTATTTTCAGTACTATGTGTGAATGTGGTAAAGGAAATAGAAGTACTCTTTAAAATACATTCCACCTTTTTTTATCTGTCAAGACTTAAAATTTAAGTTCCTTGTCCTTCCTTCCCTCCTGCTACAATTGTTGACATAAATTCCCAGTACAGTCCAGCGCTTGTCAGTATGCATTACAAATATCTCGGCAAGGGAAGAGGCAGTTATGTAGAGGAATACAAGTAGTAATTTCACTTCCTCAAGCGCGTTTATTTGTGATTTCAGGAATATTTAATCATCTACTACTTGAAGACCTTTCTCTTCTAAAAATAAAATAATTTCGTAAAGAATCTTGCTTATTTCTATTGGAATGTATTCTAGTCATTGATACCATATTGGGAAATGCAGAATGTAGGTGTACTTATTCAAATACTAATGAAATTCAAGGTAAAAGAATCAAACATTATCATGTATGTCAGTTTACATTGCCTGGATTACTTTCTATAGGCAACTACAAATTTTGACTTTGAAAACTCATTTAAATTTTGCAGTATTTTAATAATTTAATACAGAATTGGCATACAGTTTGCAAAATTGATATTATAATCAGATCCTTGGAGTAATAGTTGTAGTCACAATTTGACCTTACCAGACACTGTGGCATGAACAAGGTTAGTTTACACAAGGCACCTTGTGAAACTGAAATTTGCAGCAGTATAGATTCTTCTGTTCTTACTACGACATACTTTTCTTGGAAACAAATACATTCTTAGATATAATTACAGTTTTATTTTACAGTGGAGAAATAGTAATGGAATGGAAAGCTGATATTAAAGATTTGTGCAGTTATTTACACATCAGTGCCCTTACTACTTGTATCTGAGACTTTGCCCTGTTTGCCATCTTGTTTAAAAGAGAAAAAAAAAAAAAATTCTTTTTGCATCTCTGAACTCTGCTAGTAATAACTTCAGATACGTATGTTCTCTGTGCTGTCAGTAATTATGCTTTCTTTTGGAATTTTTTTTCCGTTAGATCTGGAAGACTCCCACTACTCCTCATAATTTGTGTTTAACCCTAAATTGTGCATTATGGCAGACAAATTAACAAGAATTGCTATTGTCAACCATGACAAGTGTAAGCCAAAGAAATGCCGTCAAGAATGCAAGAAGAGTTGTCCTGTGGTTCGAATGGGTAAGAGATGTAATTTAACAAAGTATTTAAGTAACTGGAAAAGCTTTAAATAATGTTCTTCTAGAAGGAACTATTTCTTTATGATTGCTAGTTTTTTGCTTATCATTCGTGCTTCATTTCATAAAGCCTTTAGAACTATCACTGAAAGCATGAACAATTCATAGTAATAATGCCACTTTTCGGGTCTTCGGGTGATCTGATGCTTCAGTGAACGTTAGTCAGTTACATGTTCCTCTGTGGAATTTAATAGTACGGGCAAGAATTCTGATTCATCAGAAACTTTCTTGAGTTAATCTTATTCTTTTTCACCAGGAAAACTTTGCATAGAAGTCACATCACAGAGCAAAATAGCATGGATCTCAGAGACACTTTGTATTGGTTGTGGTATTTGCATCAAGGTAAAAGTTGGGCTGCTTTATTAAAAGTGATAAAATTTCCTTATTGTGCTATTATATTCAGAAATGCATACTGTAACTTCAAAATGCAATTTTGTTTCCCTGAATAATCAGACCTTGTTAACTGTTATTGGTTATAGAATGTGAAATACTTGTGTCGGTTTACAGAACTGGTTGGGTTGCAGGGTGTAGGTTGTAACTTTTTGTTTGTGTCTTTGGTTTTGTTTGTTTGTTTGTGGCTATAGACACCTAGCAGTAGAAAGATGCTTTGTAAAAGAGCTAGGAAATATATGCAGTGTGCCTTATTTGTATTGTAGACTGACAGTATAAATTGCTAACTATTTAATTTGAAAAATGTGGTATACAACTTCTTTGGGAAGTTGACTGTGTAAATGAAGTAATTTGGTAAAAGTTCTTTTAAAAATATTTAAATGCTCAGCTGGGTGCAGTACAGAACATAGCATTTTGTTAATAAATTGTGTGTACTAGTAATACCTAAATTTATTTCAATTACAGAAATGTCCTTTTGGAGCCTTGTCAATTGTTAACTTACCTAGCAACCTGGAGAAAGAAACAACGCATAGATATTGTGCCAATGCCTTCAAACTTCACAGGTATTTTATTTCTCAAATCACTGTAAAAGACAGTCTAAACATAGTGCACATGAAGGTGTTCTTGGTTGTTACCTGAGTAGCTTCCTTTTGGAATATTACTTTTTTCTCACTAAAAAGTATTTTAATGAAATGAAATTCTAGTGCTCATTTTACAGAGCTCCTGTTTAAAGAACAGACTGCTCTTAAATCTTTCTTATGGTCTTCTATTTTTAAAGAATTTATTTGATTTGAATTATATGTTGGCAAGTTAACAAAGTAGGCTGAAATAATCAGAAAGTCTGAAAACAGGTTGTAACATTTACTTCACCACCAAATGTTGTTGTCTGATGGCATTCATATAACCCAGAGTTATTGATGTTGTGTACAGGTTGCCTATCCCTCGTCCAGGTGAAGTACTGGGATTGGTTGGAACCAATGGTATTGGAAAATCAACTGCCTTGAAAATTTTAGCAGGGAAACAGAAGCCAAATCTTGGAAAATATGATGTAAGTATCAACAATAAAATAGAGTTGGCATAGGTAGCTGTGGTTATATATTTTTCACTGAATTTTCGTATCTGTGAATGCGATAGAATTTGCAAGGACATTGGCACTTTCCCTGTTAACAGCCAGCGACCTACTCCACACAGAAACAATAGCAGAAGGATGTTGTTAACAAAGGCTTTTTTGCAAATTCTGTATATCTTTCAAGAAAAATAAGGATACTAATTATTATAACTCACTAAAGATAAATATCAGAGGTAGGTTTCTGTCTTTAAGTCACGCTTAAGGGGTTTTTTTATATCAGTCTTTAAAAATGTCAGCTATTTTCCCTGCACAATTTACCTGTTCCCCATTTAGGTAGTTCAAGTTTTGGAATTTGTTCTAAGTTCAACATCGTTTTTATCTGAACAGCTCTAGTGTCTACGAGCGCTTACCATGTATCCTTGTGATCTCTTAGGCTTTTTTATCTTTGATTCTTTTGAAGATGATCTCTTATAAAATATATCATAAGTTGTTGTTGAAGATATTTCCTACTGTACACTTTAATAATGAGTTCTGAAAATCCTTAGTTTCTTCCTGTTGCTAGATACTTAGAAATTTTGATAGTATTTTTTGAGAACCAGACATAGAACAACTTGTAATCTGCTGGTCTTCATGGGAGATCATAACCCATTTTCGTATGTATTTACACTAATCAACTGTACAGTCAGCAAGCAAAATAATTTACAGGGGTTTGTTTACCTCGCAGTACTCCAAAGAGTGAATATTATTAGATAAAAGATGTAAATAGTAACTATTGTGACTGTTCTTACTGGACAGTATTTCAGTTCTCGCCTTCAAATCATGTGGTGACAATTGAATTCTGATGCTCACTTTTGTCTTTCAAGAAGGACTTGTGGGAACAAGTGTGTTCAAATTTTCTTCACCAGTTTCTTTACTTGGAAGAGTGACGTTTTAATAAAGTATTCATTTCATGGCTGCCACTTAAAACTGCAGAGTAATAGTTATTTCCCACCTACATTTTCCATTCTCTTTCAAGTTTGGTTTGTATTATTTTGTGGACTTCTTGTTTCAGGTGGTAGTATTGCAGAAACAGCAAAACTTTTGACTTTCTGAATGTGTACTTAATTGAATTACCATGCTTCCAAAATCAGACTTTCCTGTGAAGATCCAAATCATTATGACCACAGAAACACGTGGTATGAATTGAATCTTCCATGTTGCTTCTGCTCTAAAACTTATGAAGCGTTTCCTCTGTGTATTTGCTTGGTTTGGAAATATGGCTGTGTCGCTCTGTTTCTGTACTGTTTACCATGAAAATAATTAACCATTCAGAGTAGTATGCTGTGTAAAACAAAACTGTACAAGTTGGGACTTTTTCTTGGGTGATTGCTCTGAACAATTCTTTTTTTTTTTTTTTTTTTTGTAGCCATAACTTAATTGTTAGAGGTCCAATTTTTGAAAAAGTCTGAAGTAATATGTAACTTCCATTTTATTTTAGGAACTGGTAAAACTACGTTTATCCGAATGCTTGCAGGAAGACTTACACCTGATGAAGGAGGTAGTGCTTAATACCTTAGTTGAAACCTGTTTTGAAGGTACTGGAAAGGCTCTTGTTTTCATTATGGATTTTTATCTTTTTATAGGTGAGGTCCCGGTTCTAAATGTCAGCTACAAACCACAGAAGATCAGTCCAAAATCTACAGTACGTTTAAGCCTTATTTATTAAGTATTGTGTTTGCTACAAAAAGCATGTTCATAGTACACAGGTAGAATTTCTTTATGCCCAGAACTAAGAGATCTAATTCTACATCCTTCTTTTCTTGTGGTGTGGTGCATAAAACTGAGTGGCAACATTTTTCTCTCACTAGGGAAGTGTCCGTCAGCTGCTGCATGAGAAGATCAGAGATGCTTATACACACCCCCAGTTTGTAACTGATGTAATGAAACCTCTTCAAATAGAAAACATCATTGACCAGGAGGTATTAATTGCCTGAGATGACAAACCCAACTTTGCTTCTTTAATTCTTTACCTTTACCTGAAGTAAATATGGCCTTATTCCCCTCCACCCCAATAGGTTCAGACATTGTCTGGCGGTGAGTTGCAGCGGGTTGCATTAGCTCTCTGTCTCGGTAAACCTGCAGATGTCTACCTAATTGACGAACCTTCGGCATATTTGGACTCTGAACAACGTCTAATGGCTGCTAGAGTCATTAAACGGTAAAGTATGCAGGATGAGAAAAATACCTGAAATGTTCAGTAATTTTACAATAAGTTTACATTCAGCTCTCTCTTTTTAATTTCTATTTCAGTTTCATTCTCCATGCTAAAAAAACAGCTTTTGTCGTGGAACATGATTTTATCATGGCTACATATCTTGCTGATCGTGTGATTGTATTTGATGGTATCCCTTCCAAGAACACACTTGCGAACAGGTAAGAGACTTGTTCAAATTAGTAAGCAAGATAAAAGAGGACAATGTAGAAATAAATTGTGTATCAGAAGCATCAACAAAAATAAGGAGGTGAAGCATCCTTGCCTGTGGAAATTTAAGCTGCACTTAAATTTATCCAAGAGTGTCCTGAGGGTTCTGGCTTCTGTTTTGAAGCCAGGAAAAGAAAATGGTATTGGCCCACATTTAGAGGCTGCCTAGACAGAGTTGGGGGATAGTTGGAGAATGTAAAAACTAGCCCTCAAAAACTAGTCCAGCTCCTGGCTTAAACCAGCCTTAAGCAACTGCACACCAATTAAATTACAATCAGCAGAGGACAAATAAGTGGCATCGATTGTGAGGAATGAAAAAAGGGCCATCTGTAAACTAAGTATGCTTCTGAAAATAACTTTCAGCTATATGAAAAGAAAGCAGGGTACTAAGGGTACATGTAGGCAAATCTTGTGAAGCGCAAGGCTTGACGGCAGCATACAACGTACATGATCTATGTCTTTTACTGATTCAAAGCTGTCCCTTTTGGTATGTCTACTTGCGTTCCTGTAAATAATTTCATGTAAATTACAGACTTTCTGAGGAGCAGCCTTATTAGAAACCAGGCTTTTAGAACAGTGTAATTCCCAAATACTTAATGTGAGCCAGATGAAATAGACACATTGGTCTGGCAATGGGTTTACTGTGTTTACAGCACAGCGCTAGCCTGGTTTTGACAATATTCCTTCTAAGAACACACTTGTTTGAAGTGAAAAATCATAATCACATAAACATTTCTCAGAATCGTTATATGTTATGATTTTTGTTGTATCTGGCTAATGGTGCAACTTTTCTTTGAATGTAAATAACTAAGTGTGCCAGCACACACGTGTGTGGATACAAAGTAAAAAGAGCAGTCTGAGGACGTGCAGTACCCTGCTGAGATAGCACTGAAAGATGAGAGTAGTAGTTACATAGTGCTGAGGGACGTGGTTTAGTGGTAACTTGGCAGTGCTAGGTTAACAGTTGGACTTGATGATCTTAAAGGTCTCTTTCAACCAAAACAATTCTATGACTTCTTGTCTGAGGCATGATTTCACTGAAAATATAGCCCATCCTGGTATGTCAAATACAGCTCACGCTTGTGTTACCAGACTTGAATGAGCTCAGGATGGAGATCAAAGCTGCCTGTAATCTGCGTAGTATAGAACTTCTGAAAATTTAGCTGGAATGTTCTTCTCTCTTAACAGTCCACAGACTCTTTTGGCTGGAATGAATAAGTTTTTATCTCAGCTTGAAATCACTTTTAGAAGAGACCCCAACAATTACAGACCAAGAATAAACAAACTCAATTCAATCAAGGTAAGAGAGAAGCACCTTTACAGAAAAGAAGCCATGACTGTTTAATATAAAGCCAGGTTTTAAAGTAAGGAACAAAATGAAGACTAACCTGGTAGGTTTGCTGTGCTGGAGAACAGCACATGAAACGAGTAGTAAGATTAATAAGGAAAGTAGAAGGGAGTTAAGTGTCTTGTATTTCAGCTACGCTCAAGTCTACCAAAGACTGCTTCGAGTAACATTGACCTTTTTTCTCTTCCCAAGGATGTGGAACAAAAGAAGAGTGGAAACTACTTTTTCCTGGATGACTAAATAATATTGAATCTGAGCATCTTTGTAACTGGCATATAGAAATGCATATTGGAATCTAAACATTTGTGGATGAGAAGGCTCAATCAGGTTTTAGAACACTTCATCTTTTGGAGCTTAAAATCTCTTGCTGCGTGTAACACCTGAGACCAGTAGCAGTGTAAATCCTAGTCTGAGTAAAACTGCCACTTTCTATATTTTGGTGACACAGCCCTATTTTCAGTGTAATAATTTCAAAATAGACCACCTCAAAATTGTGCAAATGAGTATCCAGATTTTTCAAAATTTAAGGGAGGTTTTCAATTCAATACATCCTACTCATGTACCAAGTACTGACTGAACTTCCTTGTTTTAAAAATCTTTGAAGCTGTTCTCTGTATATGAGGAAGGCTTACCAAGAATGTCAAGCTATAGAAACAACTCCTATTTTAAAAAGGTTGAATCTCTCTGGCTGAGGGTTTCATAAATAAATCTCCTAACTTACAGCTCTTCTGTGACACGGTGCAAAAATTTCTGAATTAATAATTCAAAAATGTGTGTGATGTTGTCAGGCACACCTTTTCTCATACTATAGAAAGGAACACACAAAAGATGGGAGTACAAACTACATATGACAATATAAAGGAAATCTGCCCCTTTTTTAATCATCTGTCCCTGTGCATCTTCTCAGATCTAGTCACAGGAGAATAATCCCCTAAATAAAGTCTGAAAAAAAATATTAAAATCTTTTCAATCTTCTGTAACTTAAACATGCATAGTGAAGAAAGATTAATGGCTGTTTTCTTCCAGTTGCTTCTTCTACAGACTCGGCAGTATACTGTAGGAAGCAGGTTTTTGAGTAATAAAGCCATCTGTTTCACAAAGTGCTGACACTTTGTCAGCAAAACCCTCTTGTGCTGCGATAGCGCCACGTAGAGCTGAAGAGAACACTTACCTAAAAGCTTGTAACAAATTGATCATCTATATACAGCTTTGTTAAGTATTAAAGAGGATAGGGCAGCTCATCTCTCAGCACAGGGTGTACCTATATTTAGGGATTTTCTAAAAGGCTGAACAGCGTAAGGTTTCAGTTTATATGCGTACAGCAAAGCATACTTTGTCTCCAAGGGCTCTAATAGCACCCTAACTAAAAGGGGATTTACAAAACCAAACCAGATGTTTCAAAGATGACAGGTAAGTGATCCCCTTGTGTTGTAGTGATATCCGAGAAAAAAAACAAGCATGTTTCACTTTGCAGACAGCTAGTGAGCTTGCTTAATAAACTGTCCTTTGTCTCTACAGAGATCACTTTAACGCAGTAGTACTGCTTTGTAACATGTCAAAGTAATACTGTTTCTCTACTTCGTGATGAAGATCGTGTCAGTTTTTAGAAGCACACACAAAATCAAGTATCATTTAGTAGATTAAACATCCTACAAAACCTACTTCCAGCAACAAAGCTGTGGTTTATAGAAAGGCAACCGGTTCTCTCAGGAAGGGAAACTGAGACTAAAAGCAATCCCCCTGCAGACTTACTGACCGACTCCTTCCTCCATCTGTAACTGCTGGCACCCACCATTTTTCCATGGAAAGATTAAGTTGTTACAAGGTTAAGATGCAAGAAGTACTTTTGGCTAAAGTGAAAGTTTTGATCCTTACTATAGACAAAAATGAAGGTAAATAAAAAATAGCTTGTTAAAATCGATTTCCATATAGAGTAAGGTCCTTCAGGGAGATGGCAGGAAAAGTGCTTATATGTATGGACTCCTACACAAGTGTTACACAAGTAAGTTTCACAGACATGTAAAAATAACTTTCAGCTATATATCTTAAAAGTAAGGAACAGTATTTTCCCTGCAACAGTTGTGTGTTCTGCCTTTGTTGGCATGTGAAAAGTATTATGAGAGATGAAAGAAAACATGGCTCTCTTCTTTATTTACATCTTTGCCTCATAAGTTACAGGGGAAGGCAGTAGTTTGTCTCGGGGTTTTTTGTTTGGTTGGGTTTTTTTCCTTCCCTTAAGCCATTATGTCTGCTAGTAACTTGGATATTGTATAACCTTGGCAACATCAGGAGTTACATACACTCCACCTAGCTAGCTATGTCTGACAACAGAAATCCTCCTATATTGTGCCAGCAGAGGTACTCCACAAAAAAATACAGGTAATGAACACAGCCTTACACCACCACCACATATTTAGACAAAAACTTCCAAAGGCTAATTAAAATTTATAGTTATGTCATGAAGATAAGTACAAATCCCTTTGGACTCGAGTTCTGCATCTTCTGTTAATCAGTCCTAACTAGGGTAAGGTAAAGCTGTAGTTTAGCAAATATCGAAGCTGTGTATCAGTTCATTATAGACTAAATGTTACTAACCTGTGGGATCCTGCAGTCTACAGCATCTTGCCCTGGATAAAGGATTTGGCCAATCAGTCTGTAAGTCTGTCAGCAAAACCAGAGGAAATTATACTTAAGTGATGGTGGAGAAAATATTAATTACATCTGCACGTTTCAGTCCTTACCTGTCCTAGAGCAGCAAGGCAGGGCATGGGCCCATTTAAATACTTCAATTTTTAAAAGTAAATTCTAAAAGCACAGCCCTACCATTTCCTGCCATGCCTGTTTTCCACTGTTTCCCAAGAAGTTTCTGCAGAAAGCATACTGCCTTTGTTCTTGCAACAAAGCTCACAATTAAATGCCTACTCTAGTATTGGATGATTATTTTGGTGACAGCTGCACAGATGTGGGCTACAACTGCAGTTACACTTTACAACCTCCCAGGAAAGATGACAAGAAGCCCCTTTTAAATCTCTGTAAGTAGTAGAGGTAAACAGAAGACCACAACAGTATCAACTGTTAAATCCCTCAGTGCTTTCTTAGTTCTCAACCTGAAAAATTGAAGACTGCCTCTTTAGAAATCCTGAATACGTTTCTGAATGGAAAAGCATTTAGATTAAAAAACAAACACAAACGTAAAAAAACCCACAGCACAGCCCCTACTGCTACCATTCTGAATAAGAACTAGAAATCTATTTTACATCCCCTTTTGGTTTGCAGCTTGCCTACACATTAACTAATTGTTTATAGTTCTGCTGCTGTCTACAAGTGGCTCTATCAGAACGAAACCATACATTTAATGTCACTGCAACCATTTCAAATATGTAAATAGAAAGAAAGTGAAAAGACAAACATTTATTTTAAGTAGGGTTTTATACATGGCATGCATCTGAAAAGAAATTCTTCATCACGTAACTATCACTCAAGTTTCCTGATCAAAGGTGTACAATCTCAGACATGAATGAAAGGGTACCATCACCTACGCTAGTATATACAGAGATATAAAAATATACACAACAGTTAATTTTACAGAGCAACAGAACTGAGTGAATACTGTGCACACTGCACTCTCTGAGTTTGGACAGCTGATCATCCAAACTGCAAAGGCAACAGGAACACTGCAGAGATCATTATCAGGCAGGGTCAGAAGAAACAGCATCAGAACTCTGACACAGTGTAAAAATATAAGGCAGAAGCCACTTTCTTCTGAATTGTAGGGATGAGCAAGAGCACACTGAGACTCTCCATCTTGCTTTTAAAAGTAGTTCCAGCAATGAGTTGTACATGCAAAACATGAATTTGCATCAACAGTGCAACAACGAAAGAATACTGAACAGTAGCTCAATCATACAAACTTAAAAAAACATAACGTACTTTATGCATCTCTCCTCACAAAATATCTAGGATTTGTCAGTGCATTAGTGTTAAAGTGGCATTAAAAAAACTTCTGCTATTATAACAGATGCAGAATTATTTTGGAAATGCATAGCATCTACATTTTTATTGTCTTTGTAATTATTTAGTTGGCATAGGCACCATTCTAGTCACACCAGCATTAAGAATTCTTGGTGGAAACAGCCATTCTTATCAATTCATACACAGCTATTCTTGACTGCTTGTCTTGATTTTGATTTCAACAAATAAATGCTTTTTAAAATTCAAAAATATACCCTATGAATATTAAAAGAACTATATACAACATACCTAAGACACAGGGTTAGCTGGCTGCCATATGTGTAACACACTGAAGAGAAACATTCAAGTTTGATAGATTTTTTTTTTTTTTTTTTTTTTGAGATGAAAGGCCTTTGGATTGGAAGCATATCAAAGACAACAGTGCAGTAGGCTGAGAATTCCTTTAGCTCAGTTCAGAACTAAGGCATTGTATGATAAAATATACATTTATATTTGGTGCAATGTTACCGTCAATTTTAGAATCTAGATCACGTCAAATGCTATAATTTGTCACTCTGGTAAACGTACGTATCCATCTTCTATCACAAACTCAAACCTTTGTGGGGAAAAAAAAATATCAAACACTAAACCTATATTGTTTTTTTCTAATCTGACATTGAGGAAAAAATGCTAAGCCAAACAAACTCTAATCCCAAAAAACCCATATGGTGGGAGTTCATGTTCTCCTAGCCTTTACTCACCAAAACTTAAACACATCCTTGAACTTTACTAAAAAGAAAGATTAAGATTTTAAACTGCTACTTCAAATTACTTTTTGAGTTTTAAAATTTTCAATTATCCTTTTATTTTATGTTTGATGCCCCCTCTGATTATCTCCCAGTGTTGCCCTTCTCCTGTCATTCCTATATGGCCTCCCTCTGAAGTTTCGCTGATACTGGTAGCCGTCATCTCTGCTTCTGCCAGGTGGTCCTTTCCAGGCTTCCTCATTTCTTTGGAACTGGTATCCTCCCCTGCTGGAATAACCCCACTCAAGTCTAGGCCTTCTGCCTCCTCCGTAAGTCTGGTTATAAAATTGCTTGGATCTACCACTTCTCAGCATATCGGAAACTTCACTCTCGTCTTCAGAGCTCTCTTCCCTTGTTCTCTGTGCCCTGCTTTCTGTCTGCAGATTACCAGCACCCTTGGAATCTCTACCTTTATCGGTCTTGTCCTTACGACTGGAAATGCTATTTTTCAGTTCATTTTTCGGTGGTTCTGCCAACAGTGGTGGAGTGTTGGGCACCGCTGTCTGCCTCTCAGTCCCCTGTATTTGTGGAGAACGATGTTGCTGCCCAGCTGTTTTTTGCTTAGCAGGTGAAGCCAAAGGACAAGTTTGCTCCAACTGAGGTGCCCTAGCTGAAGTTTCTTTTGGGGCACTGCATTCGCTGCTTGCACCAGCCACAGGGAATGGTATGGTGTTCGAGCCGCTGCTGCTGTTAGTCTTCTCAGGCTGTTCTGCAGAGTTTACTACAGCAACTGGAGGGCTGCATTCTTTAGCCACATACATGTTTGCAGAGGTGCTAGCTGTTGCCTCTTTGTCCTCGGGTGACATGACGACGTTAGGTCTCGCTACTGAATTATCAATGAAACCCTGAACTGGGTACCCATACCAAAAGTGAGGAAAGAAAGGAGGTGCTATTGGAACAGCTCCTAGAAAGTGATTGTGTCCAAAGGGTGGCTGTGGGAACATGTTTTTCCCTCTCAGGGACTCCTCATAGTTTGCATGAAGAGCTTGCACTGGATTCTCTGATTCTACACAGACCTGTCCTTGACTTTCTGACACCTGAGCTGCAGGTATAATCAGAGGCAGTGATGGAGATCTACTATCAACCTGTGGAATTTGACCATTGGATCTGACCTCACTCTGAACAGGAAAGTGGCTGGTTGTTCGTGCAGTTTCATTTTCATTCTGAGTCGGCGGAGCCTCCTGGAACCAGGGGTTGTGTGGATACACAGGAAGGGACACGTTTGGGTACATTCTACAAGCAGCTAAATAGGCCTGATGCAGGGGGTACAAGTAAGAATGGGGTGCCCACATGGGACAACTGTATGCCTGCAAAACAGGGAAAAACAACAACAAAAAAAGTATTTGGTCTTTTGAATGTTCAGACAGACATAATAGCACACAGGTCATTTACCATTTTGAAACAATTAATTACAGGAAGTAAAGGTTAATTTTATTTACAGTGACTGCCCTCAATTCTAAATAACATCTAAGACTCTGGATGATGTTCTCATTTTTTGTTTTCCTTCCAAATGCAGTTGAAATGGGCAACAGTTAAGACCAGTAAGAAAACTTGGTAACATAATATCTATATAGTTAATTGAAACATATGAGGCTATTAAGTCAAGCTTTAGCTATGCATTTGAAGACACACATTTCAAATTCATTTTCCAGAATCATCATTATGAATCAGCAATTTGCCCTACTAGCTCACTTCTCAAAATTCTAAGGGTTAACAATCCAAACAAGAAGAAGTCGTATCACAGATACATTTTCACTTTAAAAAAAAAAAGAACAAAAACCACATAACAGACCATACTGAGACCCAAAGTTAGATCATTGCCCCAAGGACAATTTGTAAAGATTGAAATTCATATATATTCGCACAACCCACAGATCAGCTTTCTTAGAAGCCCTTTCATAAAGTAGGGGGATAGGTTTCATTAGAATATACAATACACGTTCCAGATACTGGTGGGAGTCACACAACGGACACACACCATTTTCAGCAGCAACCTTTTCTGTGCCGTTAGCAAACACGAGCTACCTTCACAATACTGAAGTCATCCACCTCTGGTGGCAACTCCCTTCCCTTTCCTCTACTTCCATGTTCACTACATAGCACACAGTGGCTTACAGTTACATTGCTCAGAGATTGTAAACACAGACTTTGTGCTTGTTATTATGGTACCTAGCAACTGGCCCAAGAGCAACAGTATAGAATGTTTTTGTAATACAATGTGCCAAATATACCTATTTCAGGCCATAGAGAACACCATGCAAGGCTGCTGGAGGCACAAGGCTGTCTAAGAAAATATTGGAGTAGGTAGAAGGCAGAGTCCAAAAACTGGCAGGGTCTTGTCTGTGCCATCTGTAGAAATAGTCCCTGGAGCAAACCATCCCGAGAAGCCTACCCAGACCTCCTCTCAACAGGAACTAGTCGGTTCACCCTGAACGAGCAGCTGGTAGGGTGTGGATAACAGCATGGCAGGATCCAGGACCAAAGCAGTGGACGGGGTAACGCAGAAAGTAGTTCCCCGGTCTACCATACTACTTGGTCACCAGCTGAGGAGCACAACTACTACAACAAGGTACTTTGACCAGTAGATGGTGCTGAAACACCAAAATGACAGACTATATCCTAAATAACACAAAGTACCAGTAAGGAGAACCTCAAATACATGTAGGCTTATGAAACAAACACTCTTTAAATATATTGCAGTGACACTTGCTAATGACTATGGATTTTCTGTTAGGCAAAGAGACTTGTATTAGGCCCACAGTTATCAAATCTAAGTTTACTTGGTAAGTTGTGCTGAACATTAACCTCTTTTCATGCACAGACACCAAAGAAAATCATTACTTATGGCCAAGGTCATGTGGAATAAGGCTAAGAGCTCTCAGCGCCTTTTCCAAAGTAGTTTGCCTGGCAGTAGGAGTAAGAGAAGGTAAAAAAGGAACATTTTTATGTGCAGAAGGGAGAAACTAAGCAAACAATCAGTCCTAAGCAAGAAATGGAAAATGTTGCCTTTTTGGATGGGCCTCTTCCCCAGCCACACATACAGATCTGCACCACATACACACATCAACCACTATTATAATTACTTAGAAGGTTAAAAGTAAAATACTGTTGTCCTTAACCTGAGCAAGAATGGACAGACATGCAGATTACTTAAGGGAATGTCCACAAGGAAAGACATATTAGGCATTCGTACTGCAATGGCTTTGCCAGTACACTGACATGGTCAAAGTCAATGTCTCTTTTACTATACACTGCTTCTGAAAGAATGCATCTTCAAACTCACAGTGGTTTACCTGCGAATTTGTAAGGCACAATTTCTGTTGACTGTATAGCCACAGTTGGAACCCAATAGTTCTCACTATCACTATTGAGATAAAATTTATTTCTGCTGGCTTGAACTGCGATGTGGACCAGTACTGGGATCCCAGTTAACAGAAGACAAAATAAGAAAGTATTTAAAATTTAAAGATGAACTTGAAGTGTACAGCTGCAGCAACCAAACTTCTGCACTCTAAGTACTACCAAAGACAAGCAAGTTTTATGGTATAACAAACACAAAAACATAAGTAAGTTTGAAGAGTTACCTTCACACCAAGATTGAAGAAAAATCGAAGAATATTCTTATCTAGGAAAAAAAAAAAAACAAAACAGAAAGAGATCTATGACAACGTAAAATATTACACTTCATCTGATCCAAAAATTAGTCCCTGCATAAAGTTCCTTTCAGTAGAGAAACACTGGTATTAAGTTGCTACTTGTATATCTTTCATTGATTTGGGGGTAGGTTGCCACAGTAAGATATCTAGAATGCAACTGCAGTTTAAATTTCAGTTTTAACAGTTTGTGGAACTGAACTTCTAGTTTTTAAAGAAACAGTGCAGTAAACAAACACCACTGTGCAGTCAGACATGATATGTTCTTTATGGGCATATTCCGTATCTGTAGTATGCCAAAACCTGTATTTTCCCAGAGCAGCGAGGAAAACGCTCCACAACTTCCAAGCTTTTGAATATGAGAGAAAACTTTTTACAGTAAAAGGAAGCAGTTCTCCAAAGAAAATCCTTTACATTTGCAAAACCTCAAGTTATGTGGTTCATAGCTTGACCCACCAAAATGATCATATCAGATTTCCAGGTGCAACCACTTAAAATAATTGCAAAGCTAGCAACACAACCTAAAGAGTTACAACTCTATTCAATATTCCCTCCCACACCTTAAATCATAGAATGACAACAATTGAATCTTTTGACACAGACTAACAACAGGACAAAAGAAGTGGCCTTTATCTACATTTTAAGAAAAGAAAACCTATGAGGAAAAAAGGTATAAAATCCAGACCTGCTTCTAGCTTCTCACCTTTAGGTAAGTCTTCCCCAGTATTGCACAGGGAGTAAGAGGGTGCAACAGCTCTTTCTCCCTTTTCACTAAAAGGGAATCCAGGGTATAGCGGATCCTGATAAGGATTCAGAGTCTGAGGCAAAGGCATTAAAGGCTGGTTAACTGCTTGTAGCGACACAGGAACTCCAGCAACTGGAGCAGATGTTACCTGAGCCTGTGATACAATAGAGTCAGGTCCCGTTGCTGGGGCTGGCATCAATGAAGAAGCAGGTATTTGGGGTGGAATACCTAAGGGGGAAAAAAACCCCAAAACATATATACATAGCTTAACTATATACAATCCCAAAAGAATAAGACAGCAGGGAAGCAAGTTCCAAAAGACAGAAGAAAAAAAAAGATATTCAGGAAGACACAGGAGAAAATTCTTCAGTCGGGTAGTTACAAACAAAAGAAGATTTGACTAAATGCAGAGCAGTTTTCAGAAAGAGTGAAACAGCTAAGCTTTCCAGAAATAGCTAAACCCTTCCCATATTTATTTTTAAAATTATGAATACCAGAAGGAAATAGGAAGGGGAGGGGGAGAAGCGAGGGGAACCGAAACTTATACGCGAATCTCTGCAGTGCTCATTCTGACTAGTCATTACAGTCAACTCTGAATCCAAGCTCAGATTAACTGGACTATGCATCTTAGGTCACAGATGCGGTCAAGTATGCCAGGATTATTACCGTATCATGCGAACATAGTATGCTGATTTGAGAGCTAGTTCTTGTACAGAAACACAACAGTGGGAGAGAAAATACAGCACCTGATCTAACGAGCAATATTCAATCTAAGCTAATTCCACGTATCAGAAGATATGCACAGCACAGAAAAAGCTTTATACTGGCTTTGCAGCTCAGGTCCAAATGGATCTCCTCAGCTCCAGACATACTAGACCCAAGTTGAGTCCTTAGTGAATCAAGGAGCTTGGGACACAGAGCATACATGAAGCTTCAACATGTGGACAATGTGTTCTACCTGAAGCAGATCCTCAGAATAAGCCCCCTCAAAACTCAGTGCTATACCACCAAGGAATAAAACGGAGAGTTGAACACACATCCCTCTTCCACCTCCAGGTAGGGAGTAAAGCAAACTATACTCATGGAGAATCAAAGACCTACTAGAACTCTCACTGGCTTCCAGCAGTGAGAAACTACATTCATATAAATGACTGCCCCTGTAATGTGAAGTCATATGAAACAGTGTCTCCTGGAGGAATCTTCAATTTAGCAAGACAGTTAAAGTACTCTTCAGGGTTAGTAGTTTCTGATTTACATTAGTATTTCTTCACACCTGCTGGTCCATAGGTTGCTGGCTCACTTGGCCAAGCTGGCACAATGGCTGGTACAGAAGGCACTGCTGGAGGTAAATGCACCTCAGAAAAGACTGGTGAGGGTGTTGGAGTTACACTTGGTAAGCATTCTGTCAGGTTCTACAAAAACAAAGAGATCACGTGAAATTATTCTAAATCACCACTAAATCACCATTGTTGGTGACCCCTAATGTGTCTGACTTCTACCAAAAAAGGCTTGATGACTCAGTATTGTCCAGACTACCATCATCACCATAAGAAAATATGAACTCATAACATATCAGGCTGCATATGTAAGAGAGATGTGTGGTATGTTACATCACTGTGTGAGGAACTCAGCACTGAGCTCTACCCAGAACGTGCTTGTACCACAGACAGCCATCAGTGTTATAACCATCTCCACAAGCATTAAATTTAATCTCTCCCATCCAAAAGAATAGCCACCCTCACAAATGATTACCCATAACCTTGGAGAAACCTGAAAAAGCAAGGTAAAGAATTTAAAGTGAAAAGCATGGTTATCTTAGCAGAAAGATACGAAATAACCCTTCTCTCAGAAGAGAAAGGATATACTTTTACTTTTCTATCAAGGGTTGTCCTTTTACATTCTTTACGTTGGACATAACAGACTTCTAACCGTAAACTTTAGCATTATCACCATAGAAATGACTATGTAATTAAAAGCCAGTATTATAATACATACGTGGCTGTGATGAAGCTCCCCTTTGTCTGAAGTCTCCTGACCGGAAAACTTTGAAATCAAACAAACATTTCTTACTTGCTCAGCAAGAACCGGAGAATCTGTTTTTACTTGTTCCAAAGGAGATGAAGCTTTTGGATAACTCTCATCTTGACTATTCTTCTAAAGTAAAGTTAGAAACAACAGACACAGCTAGTCTAATAATAAGATTTACTTTTCAAAGAGGCATTCAAAGATATTAAACCACACTATATACAAAGTGGGCTAAGCACCCAAACACTTTTATACTAGTGTAACATTTTGCTCATTGAAAGGACAGCAAAGGTTAAAAGCCAACAAGAGGCCACAAATCTTCACTGAACTTCAGTGATCACGGTCTACTAGCACAGTAGCTATTAGTAAACATCAGATCTTCTGTGGTCTCAGTATACTGAAAGTACAGACTGTACTAAGCAATTACAAATTCAGATTCAGAAGTGCTCTCAATAGCCCAGACTTGAGAACTCAGATTGCAGAGAAAGACTGTAAGTACAGGTTACAGGAAAGCTGACAGCAATACAAGCCTCCAACCTTAGAAGTGTTTCAGTAAAAGCTGTAAAGCAGCAGCAGCAATCACAGCTCTAAAGGCAGCTATTGCTCTGCTAATCATGTATAAGAGAAGCAATAACATTTAAAAAAATTTTGGTCTTTTCTTTAAGATTACCTCAGATGAATTTGGTTCAAGCTTCTGACTTAAGTGGATCTGCCTGGAATTTGACTCTGTAACACCAAGACATAACCTAGTAAATGAACCATTACACCATTTATGGCTATCACAACTTAAGTCAGTTAAAGTTTGTCTTTCCAAAGTTAAACCTTCAAAACAAAACCTACCTCAGCACATATTACTTCAGAAAACTTAAACTTCAATTTTTATCAAAGATCAAAGCATCCTAAAATAAACAGTTGTTAGGGCAATAACAGAGCAGCTACTTCAACCTGGGTTTTCAAAGCTCTACAGGAGTTCTTACTGATGTTTGTTAACCATTTTGGTGATGCTTGAGGGAAGAGGACAGAAATGTAGCTGTCTCTTTAAACATGTATCAGTCATCCTAAACCCCTCCCGGTGAAAAAGTATTAAGTTTGTACTTTGCTTGAAGTGAAAATGTTTTGATCTTCATTTCCATATTTAAGTGTTAAGGTAACAGAAGCTTAGTCTTGTCTACTTTTGACTGATTAGAAGACAGATCAGTTTAGAAGGCTTCAGTGGTTCAAGAGATCTATAAAGTTTACATACTAAAGCAGAAAGTTTAGTTTCTCAAGTACTAGCGAACACTTGGTGGGGGAGAGCGTGTCGAAAAGTGGCATAATCTTCATATAATAAGATCTGTACAAGTTCTTCACATTCTAGCCTATGTTCAAATCTAGTTACCACTGCTTGTCAAATCCATGCACATAAGTTTAATAGTAGCCACTAAACAGATATGTACTTTTAAAAAGCTTAGTATATGCACCATCACAACTAGACAACCATGTAAATTAAAACAATACTGATTACAAGAATTCCTGCCAATTCCCCAAGCACCAATAGAAATCTCTAAATACTCATAAGGAAGTACAATTTACTCCCATAGGATTTTTAACCTAGTTTCAGAAGAGGCAATGCAATCCAGAGCGTCACAAAAAGAACAGGGAAAGCTGTACGTGCCATGCACTTCAGCAAAATCTATCATGACACTGTAGTAATGAGCTTTCTCTACATGAGCATTCTTTCTGGCATTGCTGATGAAACAAGTTTTCAAATGAAACGAGTTTTCAGATGTTTGGAGAATAAAAAATAGGTAACATCAGTCCTTGTGAGACCATTCAAGAAGACATTACACGTTGTAAGAGGGACTAAGGAGCACAAATAGCATAAATAAACAACAGTAATGCCTCTGCTGTTGCCAGTGATAAGGGAACCAAAAAAAAAAAAAATTAAAAAATTGGAGGAAAGGAACAGCTTCTAAGAGGAGGCTAAGGAGTTTGAATTTTATTTAGTCAGGAAAAAAAGTGGAAGAAGCCAAGATCAAATTTGGTGCTTAGTTATGGCAAAGCTGACAGGACAAAAAATAAGAAAAATAGTAATAAAAAAATATCATCAGTTGCATTTAGCAAAGATTTCCTAACTACCTCCTGAGAGCTTCAGCTTTCATCTATTACTGCCACGTTCCACTTTCTCACAGAGGAAGAAAAGCTTAGAGTCAATGAAGAGAAGCTAAAGCATATTATAACAGATTGGGGGGAAGGAGAAAACCCAAACAAATTTTGACCAAGTGACAGCTCTTTCTACTGTAAACAGGGTTTGGGTTTTTTTTTTTTTTTTTCCAACTCTTCTGTACACCATCTTCTCCCCTCTTTCTGTACCATTGTATGCTAATTCTTCACTACGCCACATTGAATACTTTTACCTGCTTTTCCCTTAACTGACTCCAATAAGCACTCTTAATACTCCTCCCACTAGCGCTTTCTCCCACACTCACTAGAATTTCAACAGGGTCTAATTTAGGGTAGCTCTGATAGTCTTCTCAGTTCTCTCATTCCTCTTCCTATTTACTACAAAAATCTCAGCAAGGAGCCTGCTCTCTCAGCCACACTCACAAAGCAGGAAAACATACCTTCTTCCCCAACCACACCTTTGCTACCTTGAGCCTAGCTTAGTTTGGCACTACTACTTAGGATAATTTTCCCCTCACTGCCTAAAAAGATGCCCCATCTTGAACAAATTCTGAGGCTGGTAATAAAAACAAGCAAACAAAAAAGAGGTTTGATCTAAAAACACTTATTTTTACCTTTATCCTTCTGCTCTTCCACCTCTGCTGTCCACTTGCTGTTTCTTCTTTCATTATTTGAGAACTTTTTCTGGTTTAAATTATCCACAGTCTGCGTAGCAGCCTGACAGACTGACTGATTCTAAAAAAGTTTACAAAAGCAGAAAGATGAATTTATGTAAGAAGTTCAATGATGCTTTGCCATCATCTGATATGATACTATTATGCCTTCATGACACATAATACTTATCTCTGTGATATGCAGAAAGGGCGGGGGGGGGGAGGGGAGGAAGCAGTCTCGATCAGCATCATTCAGATTCATTCACTCTTTCATTCCTTGCTAAATTTTGCAAAGTGTCCTTTAAAAGCATTTATGTCATTCGTTTACATGACAAACAAAAACTGCTTCACTCAGACAATATCCACTTTAAAATCCCAGCCTCCTTCTGCAGGTGAGCAAATAAAGCATACTGTTAACCACATCTCAGAGACAGCGAGCAACCTTGTCCACTAGGCTTCAGTCTTGGTCTGCTCTTTGCAGTGCAGAAGAGCTGTACGTTTTTTCTTGATTACCTCAATGTAAGTAATTACTGCTAAAGAACCAGAAGATATGCGCAGGAAGTCACTGAGAATCATAAAATGGTTTGGTTTGGAAGAGACCTTAAAGATCATCTAGTTCCAACACTCTGCCATGGGCAGGGACACCTCCCACTAGACCAGGTTGCTCAAAGCCTCATCCAGCCTGGCCTTGAACACTTCCAGGGATGGGGCATCCACAGCTTCCTTGGGCAACCTGTTCCAGTGTCTCACCACCCTCAGAGTAAAGAATTTCTTCCTAATATCTAAATCTACCCTTTATCAGCTTAAACCATTACCCCTTGTCCAATCACTACAATCCCCGATAAAGAGTCCCTCCCCATCTTTCCTGTAGGCCCCCTTTAGGTACTGGAAGACCGCTATGATATCTCCCCGAAGTGTTCTCTTCTGCAGGCTGAACAACCCCAACTCTCTCAGCTCGTCTTCATAAGAGAGGTGCTCCAGCCCTCTGATCATCTTCATGGCCCTCCTCTGGACTTACTCAACAGGTCCATCTCCTTCTTATGTTCTTAATTCCACAAATCCAGAATTTTAAGGCCCATTCTTCCCAGCCTGGGTCTTGTTTTTGTTTGCCCTAAGATTTAAATCCAAAAAGCCACACACATCTCTAGAATAAACCTATGTAGATAGCAGCTCTTTACCCACAGGATCCACTCCATCCCTGGATGTACTGAGACTCCAATCCACTTTCCTTAAAAGTTGCATCAATAGAATAATCTAAAAATCTAAAGGCTACACTCTTCCCTCAGACATAGACAAGTCCACTGAAGCCAGCTCAGCTCCACAACAGAAAATGAGCAAGTCTGAGAAAGAGTTTGCATTACTTATGACACCAGACAAGTTCTCACACCAGTAAGTTCTCAGGCTAAAAAGAAAAAAAAAAAAAAAAAAAAAAATCACAAAATCACAGAATGGTAGGGGTTGGAAGGGACCTTTGGAGATCACCTAGTCCAACTCCCCTGCCAAAGCAGGTTCACCTACAGCAGGTTGCACAGGAATGCATCCAGGTGGGTTTTGACTATCTCCGGAGAAGGATACTCCACAACCTCTCCAGGCAGCCTGTTCCAGTGCTCTGTCACCCTCAAAGTAAAGAAGTTTTTCTGTATATTCAGAGGGAATTTCCTGTGTTCCAGTTTGTGCCCATTGCCCCTCGTCCTGTTGCTGGGCACCACTGAAAAGAGTCTGGTCCCATCCTCTTTGACACCCACCTTTTAGATATTTGTAAGCATTGATGACATCCCCTCTCAGTCTTTTCCAGGCTAAATAGACCCAGGTCTCTCAGCCTTTCCTCACAAGAGGTGCTCCATTCCCTTGATCACCTTTGTAGCCCTCCGCTGGACTCTCTCCAGTAGTTCCTTGTCTTTCTTGAACTGGAGAGCCCAGAACTGGACACAGTACTCCAGATGTGGCCTCACCAGGGCAGAGCAGAGGGGGAGGATGACCTCCCTCAACCTTCTGGACACGCTCTTTTTAATGTGCCCCAGTATACCATTGGCCTTCTTAGCCACAAGGGCACATCGCTGGCTCATGGTTAACCTGTTGTCCACTAGGACTCCCAGGTCCCTCTCTGCAGAGCTGCTTTCCAGCAGGTCAACCCCTAACCTGTACCAGTGTATGGCATTATTCCTCCCCAGGTGCATGACCCTACACTTGCCCTTGCTGAACTTCATTAGGTTCCTCTCCACCCAACTATCCAACCTGTCCAGGTCTTGCTGAATGGCGGCACAGCCTTCCGATGTGTCAGCCACTCCTCCCAGTTTTGTGTCATCAGCAAACTTGCTGAGGGTACACTCTGTCCCCTCATCCAGGTTATGGATGAGTATGTTGAACAATACTGGACCCAGTCCTGACCCCTTGGGAACACCACTAGTTACAGGCCTCCAACTAGACTCTGCGCCACTGATCACAACTCTGAGCTCTGCCATTCAGCCAGTTCCCAATTCACCTCACTGTCCACTCATCTAACGCACACCTCCTAAGCTTACCTATGAGGATGTTATGGGAGACAGTGTCAAAAGCCTTGCTGAAGTCGAGGTAGACAATGTCCACTGCTCTCCCCTCGTGCACCCAGACCAGTCATCCTCACAAAGAAGGCTATCAGATTGGTCAACCATGATTTCCCCTTGGTGAATCAATGCTGACCATTCCCAATAACCTTCTTTGCCTCTACATGCTTAGAGATGACATCCAGGATGAGCTGTTCCATCACCTTTCCAGGGATGGAGGTGAAGCCGACTGGCCTGTAGTTTCCCATGTCCTCCTTCTTGCACTTTTTGAAGACTGGCGTTACGTTAGCCTTCCTCCAGTCCTCAGGCACCTCTCCTGTTCTCTATGACCTTTCAAAGATGATGGAGGGCAGCTTCGCACTTATAAGTAAAACAGGTTTTACATGAACCAAATCAGAACCAATCACCTAGTCACCTCTGATATTAATTCAGGCACCACAGTGCCATTTTACTGAGCGGCTTCTCAGATAAATTAAACTACACTTCAGAGCAAGTTCTGTCCTCACCTTGAGGTTTGATCCCACCATACAAGAAAAAGACAGTATCTGAGTAACTGCAGGGGAGTGCAAAGCGTTCCAAAGACAGGAGGAACACAAAGAAAGAAGGCCACGGCTTCATAAACTCATGTGTCTACCTTATTTACATGCCTAAAGAACTGCGTATGGCGGACATTAATTATTCCCAGTGGAAACTACTACGTATGCGTCTTATACTGACTACATAAAGCATAGCAGATTCACATACTTCTACGTAGAAAGTGATTGTGAAGAAAATATCCTTAACTTTTGAATTGTATTGTAATGCAACAGCAGCAAAGCAACAATTGCTAATTAAAGATTCATGGACAAGTATGAAAAATGCACTATTAATTACAATGAAAGAAAGCATACATTTGAAAGAGCAGGAAAAGCTTGTTCATCCCTCTGCTGGATCTCATAAAGCGAACGAGATTCTTCTATAGCTTGTTTTTCCCTGCGTTCCTCTGGAGAAAGGCCAAAGTAGTTACAATCTCTGCTGCCGTGGTTCAGATCCTCGGTTCTCTCCCGGTCTGGTTTTCTGTAAAAGAAAAAAATAAAATGAGACCACTTTGACAAAGAAATTCAATTATCAACAATATCAAACACAATACAAACCCATGGTTTAGAAGGAAGATAGAAGATAATTGTATACCACTGCTTACGTGATTCCACATACACCACTGCAAGTTACCCACACACTTAAAATTTAAGGAAAGGAAATAATTGATTTTGCCCAAGATTTATTCAGTTCAATACAATTTTGAAAGACTTTATAAGAAATGGTAATTATTAGATCATAGTTAAAAAACAAATCCCTACATCAAGAGATCTAATCCATTTCTGTGCCAACTGAGAACTGACCACCCCCCTTCTTCTATCTATCTATGAACACGCAAGTGAAAGTTGGGGAAGTAGGTTTCTGTAAATACAACAGCAAAAGGGAAAAATGCATGATGTTTTTCAACATCTGAAGCATCACTACACAAAATTAACATCAATGTTTCAGCTTTCTGAATTCGTTAACTAAACTTTTTAGGGTACTCATGTATTTAGGTTAAAGGGGGAAGAAAAATGTCGCAGACTCCAGACACCCCAGCCCCATTTATTCCAGAAGTGGAACACAGAAGAGTGACAGAATTGACCACAAAAACAGCAGCCCTGAGGAGAGGGACTTAGGGGTGTTGGTGGATGAGAAGCTCAACATGAGCCAGCAATGTGCACTCATAGCCCAGAAAGCCAACCGCATCCTGAGCTGCATCAAAAGAAGCGTGGCCAGAAGGTCAAGGGAGGCGATTCTGCCCCTCCACTCTGCTCTTGTGAGACCCCATCTGGAGTACTGCATCCAGCTCTGGGGCCCCCAACAGAAGAAGGGCATGGACCTGTTGGAGCAAGTCCAGAGGAGGGCCATGAAGATGATCAGAGGGCTGGAGCACCTCTTCTATGATGCCCCATCCCTGGAAGCGTTCAAGGCCAGGCTGGATGGGGCTTTGAGCAACCTGGTCTAGTGGGAGGTGTCCCTGCCCATGGCAGGGGGGTTGGAATTAGATGATCTTTAAGGTCCCTTCCAACCCAAACCATTCAATGATTCTAAGAGTTTGGGGTTGTATCCAAGTACAGAACAGCCTTTTAGATAGGATAGAAGAAGAGTGGCAATGACGAAAACAAACTCTGCTGCAACAGCACAATGAATCAAAAAAATCACTCCAAACAAATGCAGGCAAAGTGCTGTTCTCATATTCCTTCAAGTGATGAGCTGTAACATGAAGTAGTCCTCTATGACAGGTTCTGCAGAAGCTGAGGGAAGACCTTGGCCATGCCCAAGAAGCACTACATGCAACATTACTTCAGCCCCAAACAGGAAAAGAAAAAAAACCCAACAAAAAAAAACCCAAACCCCAAAACCAGACCCAGAAACAAAACACACAACACCCACTTTCTGCAGTTTTGTGTACAGTGCTTCCAGGGGAGATGCTGCCATGCAAGAAAAAAAGTTGGAGCTCACGATGGCAGCAATTTTGAAAAAGGTTTCAATAAAAAAAGAAATCCTAAAGAAACTTCTTTTTCCTGTGCTTGTGTGTATTCTTAAGGACTTGGAACACTTCTTAAGAATTCGATGACAATGTATTTCAAAAGAGCATGTTGGAAACCTCTGAAGCAGGCACCTTGGCTTCAAGAAGCTCAGCTAGAGTTTAAGATAAAGAAGATGTTATTTGCTGTTTTACCTTACAGTTTGGGAAGGATTCCTGCCTGGAGCTTTTTGCTCAGTTGAGGTCTGATGAGGTTGGGGTCCAGAACTTAAGAACTGATGCTGCCTGGTTCCCACAGTATGCTGAAGTCGAGGAGGTAGTGCTGACTGGGGTTTTATTGACTTGCTCTGATTCTTTGGCCCTCTGCAATCTGCATCTGTGATAAAGATGTGAAAACAGATAATTTTTTGTAATTATTTTTTAAGCTCTTTGGGACAAAACATCTGACAATAAAGATTCTGCCACAGAAAGACAGGTACAATCCTACCGGGCTGAGCATTCTGCCCCCATGTTGGGAAGAACTTTTTTATCTTCTTCCCTGGCACAGTGTTCCAGCCCTCCATAGGAGAGGCCTGTGGAAGAGGTTTAAGGCTCTTCAGTGAGACAGCATGCCTACAAAACAAGGAATTATGAAGGGAAAAATATCTTAGAGACCAGATTGGGGCTTGCATAAATACCATGTTTACTAAGACTGATGGATCTTTCCATTTTTAATAACAAAGTCCTTTGTTCTTTATGATTACACTCAAGCAATGTTTTTTGTGGGGTTTTTTTTTTGGACTAAAACTGTCTGATAAGCTGATGCAAACTTGTCCAGTAAAGAACAATCAGTCATTTGTGAAGTGAGTATTATAACGTCTTCAGGGCAGACAGAAAAGGACAGTGATCAGAAAAAACAATATACTCAACAGATAAACTTATCACAAACACTGTAATAGATGTCAAGATTGAAAAACATTATATTGGTGGTTTATGTCCCAGAGCAATTACTGCGTTTTTAATTGAGGATGCTGTAAGGATGTCCAAGCAACTGTTGACATTATTTGAAAGGAAGACATTCAGATCTATAACAGACAGTTCAAATTAGGTTAAATCTCAATTTAAGAAGGGAATAAACTGTGAGACAATCTTCAGATCTTGTTTTGTTGGGGGTTTTTTTTGTTTGTTTGGGGTTTTTTTAAACAGATTGTATGAGATTAATGGACATCTCTCTCCTTTCCTCATTTACCTTGACTGAAAGTGTCTCCTCTTCCCAAGCTACACTCAACCGTGGGGTTTTTTGCCCCAGAAGGGTTACAAAACTTACAACAGAGCTGAAGAAGATTCTCAACCTCCCACTCTCAAAAAAACAAAAAACAAAACCAAAAACCCCCAAAAAAACCCCAAAAAACCCACCCCCCAATCAATCAAACCACCAGAAGAAAAAAAACACACACCAAACAAAACCAGCCAACCACACAAAAAAAACCCACATAACCTCTACAAATTTTAAACACTTAGTTTGTCCCAAGGTACGGCAAAGATGACGCTCATCTAAGGAGCGACTGGAGACACTCTGTATGAAATCAGGCAGAGCTACTCAACAGAGAAACTGGGTGCTTTGATGGGCCTTTTAATGTGAAAAGCTTGTCACAAATCTAGCATTTAATTATTAAGCACAAAAAGCAACACTTAATTAGGATGGTATCAATCTGTTTAGGATTGAAATCTTGTGCAAAAAATAAAATAAAAACTTCTAATACTAATGTAGTTACTGTTTTACTCTGCAAGTAATATCCAAACTACCTAGCACTAAAACGTCTGAAGTGACAATTAATGCAGAACACCACCACCCCCTTTTTTTTTTTTCTTTTTATATGTTGTTTTCTTAAGAATTTTGTAGTAGTGCTGCTTCAATAAAGAAGTAGATTCAGGGGCTGAAATAACTCTGAACTAAGGTAATGCTGCCATTATCAAGGTTCAGTTTGGCACTCTTTTCCAAAAGAGATTAGGCACTTACTTTGCTCCAAGCTCTTCTACAAATACAACAACTGGCCCATTCTCTGAACAAACTTCTTGAATATGGGCATTATAAAATTTCCCATTATGGTCTAAGCGCACCTATCAGGAAAAAGAATAAGGAAAGAAAAAAGTGCATTAGCTTCAAAGAAGCCAATAAGAGGACGTAACTCTTCACAATATCAGCAATGTTAAAAATAGAACTTTTCCTCTGGGCAACAGAAGACCTGAGAAATAAACACCACGTAATTCAGTAAATGTATCAACAGCAAATCTTCAATCTATATTGCTTCTTAAAAAAGAAATAAAAATACTATTTAAAAAAAAAAAAAAAAAACAAAACCAGAAAGCTTCCTGAGTAAGACTACTTAATGAAACATGGCTTTCAAAACTACATGAGGAAGTTAAAAGTAACGAGTGTATCAAAAGGCTTTTTAGCTTCACTAAAAACACTCTCTCTTAGAACAAAACCCTAAGCTTTTCCCTGTTAAAATCCACGTAAAGAAAAATTTATTACTTACTTCACTGAAATTTAGTTTAATGAAAATAATGAACACCAATTATTTCTGAAGTTATTCTTCAGAAAGTTTTGTAGAACAACCAAAAACAGTTTTTCAGACATGATCATAGTGTTAGTAGTCTAATTGACATTCCATGTTCTTAAAATTCTTCTCTTAAATATAAAATAGATTTCACAATGTTCTGCTACAATACAACTGGAAAGCCAAACGTTAATTTGGACAACTCCACTTTTCACTATTTACTTCATCTTCTCTTCCCATGTTTTTATGCCATATATTTACTGTCTTGCCATGTACATATAAAATTTGACAGACAGTATGTTAATTACCAGAGTTTTTCTACTAATGATATCTGTACCCTTTAGTAAATACTACACAAGACAGCCTTAAGGTCTTAAATATAAATTTTAAGCCTGTACTACTAAGCAACAAATAACCAACTCCACATCAGGTTTTTTTGTTTGGTTTGTGTGGGGTTTGGGGGGTTTGTGGTTTTGGGGTTTGGGTTTTTGGGTGTGTTTTTTTTTTTTTGTTTGGTTGGGTTTTTTTAAGTTTAGTGATGTGTTTTTCCTGCAGTTTATTCACTATGCTTAATTCCATTACACAAATTGAAAGTACAAACTGAAAGAGCCCCCATGCTGCATGATAAACCTAATTGAATATTTTCATATTAATAATTTTAATAGATGGTCAAATATCCTAGAAAGAACCACATTTAGCCAAGTACCGCTAGTTTAGTTAACATATCTAAGAAGATGAATCTATAATTTGAATACTATAGAATTTAATAGCAAATCTTGTTTCTTCTTAAGCATCAATCAAATTTTGATAGAATTTAAAGAGGAATTGTGTAACACAGTTTGAATACTTCAAGAGGAAGAATCGCCCAAAACTTCAGGACCTGCAGTAACTCAAGTGAGCTGTATTCCATTACTCAAAAGTAATGAGATTAGTACAAAGCCAACTTACAAACAGTAATCATTATCTCCAGAGTTGAATATAAATACATGGAACTACGATGTTGGTTTTGGTCTCTACAAAGAAAAGCCTACATGAGAGAACACACTAAAATGTCATTCTTCATCGTGCAACTGTATGCACGCAAACACTTTATCATGCAGCAGTATGATAAAGCAAGTGCAGCCATCAGCAAAAGATGCAGTGAAGAAAACTGTTAGTTTTATAAAACAGACCTACCCCACACTTTTGCACATCACGGGAGTAACTAGCTAGCTTACGGAGCCCACCAAGAGAAGAACAGAGCTTAGCCTGAACCAAGTAAACTGCCCTAAACACACCTACTTCTCACACAGAGACCAGCACTCTACAACACCAAACAAGGACTCACCACAGAGGCAAGACGGCACAAACTTGTGTACTTAACAGTACGATCCACAGTCATCTTATTAAATATACTCTTGAAGTTAACTTTGTGACTTTTTAACGCAGTAAAATTGCACTGGTCAGATGTTCTATTACATGCCTTTTCTACATGTATGCTGTAAGTCACGAACACCGCCAACAATTAAATAATGAGCATATGCACAGTTGAAGACACAAGTAAAGAATATTTAGAAAGCAGCAATTATGTATCAAAATAGTTAACAAAGAGGGAAAATTGGCATCTTGACCAAAACAAAATGTTAATGTCTCTATGAACTATAACTCAATACTACTTACTTTACATTTATCTCCAACTGAGTATTGCATGCCAGCAGCAATAGAAAAATCTTGTTTTTGCTGATCTGTAAATACATTAGCAGTAATATACTGTTAGTTTAAATACACCAAAAGAGTTACTTTCCTGGTGCAGTAAAAATGTAAACCAGAAGTTCAGGCCTTAAATCTGCACACTGACACATGTGAGGGATACCACTTCCTAAACCCAAACTGTCATTTGCATCACTGTTGTTCAAGAAGGCTTCACTTTATACATCAGCTTGCAAAAGCTGGAACTTTAAGTATTCGATTACTTACCCCATTTGGATTGGAGCCAAACATCATATTCAACATTTCTGTAAACTGATGGATTGAGTGATTTAAGAACTTTTTTAGGTAAGACCAGCAAGGTAGGATTCCCATTGCTCTTAAGGTGCTGTATGAAACAGAACAAAGCACTAAATGGTCAACTACATAAAGATGTACAGTTTTCCATTTTTCAATCACAGTGCTCAAGCTTTAAATTAAAATTTAAAGAAGCTGAAAACACATAAAGCATAAAGAGCTTTGAAAAAGATAATTCAATGGTGTTCTTTTAACCTTACCAGAACAAAATTAAGAACTAAGCAGCATTAAAAAGGACACTACCCACCTTTTGGCACATCAAAAGCAAACATTACTTTTCAAAGAAAGAAGTAGCTTTTAAGATATTATACGTTAGGAAAACTAGAAACTCAAGATCTCTCATGAACATTAAACATTGAAAAATATAGCAGAGTACAAGTTATTAGGACGAAAATAAATCTTAAATAAATGTATCTTAAATAAAGATATAAATACCTTGTTGCCAGAAAGAGACTTCAATCCATTCATATCACTAACTGTTGTAACTTTGCTTCTGCAAAAGGACAGAAGCGAGCTGTGTTAATGCAGTATTAATAAGGCCTGGAAATCAGGCAAGAAACATCTTGGAAGAGGATAAAAATACCAAAACTACCATTGTCTACATATTTTTCCCACAATAAGCACACCACAGAACATCTCCATCTCTTAAAATGAAAAAGCTAAGTCTAAACCAAGAACTACATTTCTGTATCATATAAAGCTAAAAATAAGATTTTTGTTTCTAAGTACAAGTTTCATGAAGTCTAACTTAGGTGTACTGACTTAGTCATCACTTAAGAAAAAACAAAAAGGGGGGAGAGGGGACAGGCAACAGAAACAAAAGATTCTTCTAACATTTCTGCAACTACACAAGGAAAACATAGCAAAAGCAGACATTAAAAAAACCAAAAACGAAAACAAGACTCAAACCAACTCCATTAGTTAACTGGCATCAGGGGCTCTAATTTACTCTTATTCTCTACACCTGACATCACTGGAAAATTACTTTCCACAGAGAAAAGAACCAAGTATTTTTCCCTACAGCAGTTGTAGGCAACTGTCAGCATTAACTTTTCCCAAAACCAAAAGAAACTATTACATTTAATAATAACATAACTGAAAAGTTCACGTGCCTAAAACGAAAAAGATCTTCTAGGTAATGAAACAAGATGAAGTCAACTTTAAGACAAGCAAAAAACTTAAGACTTCATAAACACAGCAAAGTGTTTGTAAGTTGGGTTAACTAGGTCAAGAGTCACACATACCAGCACTTGCGTTGTAAGACATGTGGTTTAAATCAAAAACATTGAGTTTGATAGTCTCAAGTGAGTATATGACCTCCATTTACAAAGGTGCTATGGAGGTTAGAAGTATATTTTCTTATGAATCACAAAGATACAGGGTAATGCCACTGCATAAGAAGCCCAGGAAAGCTCCGAGAACAGAAAGAATAGAGAAGGTTTCCACTCTCTGACATTTAACTACAATAATTGTTCCCCAAGGCAGGAATACTTTGTATTTTAATTGGAAATGTTCCCTAGCTTTGGGAACAAGAAACGAAGCTAATCCCTTTCCCAGAACTTGGTTTTCTTTCTGTGGTGATTTCCACCATCTTCCTTTCTGTTGTTTTCAGGCTGGAGGGGGGAATCAGCTCCCAACATCTCAAAGAATTTCTTCTGCCACATGCCACAGACTACAGCAGAGCCCTCAGAGAGGACTTTAATGATGGTCACTGGAAGACGGAACATGATGCACTAATATAGCATAATGTCCAAGGCTTCAATGGAATTTCACACAAGCTAGGGTTTTAAGAACAGCATTAAACAGAAAACCTGCCAATACGTAAATGCAAAAATGGCACTGTGAAAGATTTACTGTGCAAAAGCAATCAGTAGGTCAAAAATCTCAAAGCTAGCTACAGCATCCAGGTCCAGCAAAAGGAATACAAACCCACAAATATAATCACTTCATAAAGACTAAGGAACAAAATGGAGCAAGCTACATCTGCATTTCTCCATTAGTTACATCTCAAGCAGGCATTTCAGCTCCCAGATGTGGAAGCAACACAACTTGGACTAGATTCCTGTAACTCTACTCAGTAGCAAGAGTAAGCCAAGTAATTCTCATGGAGTTTACCATGCCAGACTGGCACACTGACAGTTCTCCCTGGGGATTCTGCTATTTTAAACAGGAAGAGGGACATCTTGCAATGGCAATATTCCATTACATATGGAGACCCAAAGCTAGCCTGCAGGAAAACCAGAGGAACCAGAACCCTGTCCTTAGGTACAGTGAAGATGACACATTTCATTCTTTCATAGTTCTAACCTTACCTCTTTGTGTTTCTTTTCTTAGTAATTTGCAAAGGTTTTCAACCCTAACTGTTGGATTCTACTACCCACCAGAAATTCAGAAAACTCATTTAACATGTATTGCTCACAGGCATCTTACGTTAACTTTTAAATCCCGTTTACCTGTAGTTGTCATCCTCTGAATCTGAAGCAGATACTTCACTGCTACCATTACTTTCCTCCGTCACACCAACAGCACTAAGTTCTGCTATGATTTTCTTCACATCTGTATCAAATACTTTCTCATACAGCAACTCATACAGCAGAGCTGGGGAAGAGGAGGAGAAGAAAGTGGGAGAGCAAAATCAATTACAAGGTAAATGAGATATTATACCACCATTACAGATGCATTTCAAATTACTTCAATCAAAGCGAGCAAGCATTTTGATGCGTTAAATGAAAACAGTGAAGGCATTTTAAGCAAAACCAGCTGCAGCTACTATGGCTTAATGGGTATGCATGGAACTACTAGAAATCAGGTCTCTCGACGGGCAAATTTGGCCTTAGCCTTGTAACTCTGCACATAGGCAGAGTTTTCATGAAGAATTAGAATCCTTGCAGGGATTGTCACAGTGATCCAACAAACCTGATTAGGACCTTTGGGCATTTCTGCAATCTAGTAAAGAAAACAATAATCCATGAAGACAGTTATTTTTTGCACGTGCAACCCCCATAACTTCTGTGACAAGTTACATATGCAAGGATAATTTTAATACAAACAATTAGTTTGTTAACATAGTCTGAAACACAAAATTAAAACCAGAATGCTGGCCAAAGACAATGTAACAGATTATAAATTAGTAGACCAACATTTTCTGTTTACATTAGACCACCCAGATTGAAAGAGGCAGATTAGTCTTCTCCTCTTTGTATATAATCTGCTTTGTCAAGAATCAGGACATGGTAGTATTTATGCTCTTGCGAAATCCTACAGTCATTGACAATTCAAACGGAAAACTAAGCTAGTAAAGAATGACTATAATGAACTTTCATACAGAGCCTTTTCCTGAAACCTGATGGTGATCATGTTAAGATTTATGGTTAAAATGCATGCTTTTCACTAACCAACATAATACTTACACTGGCACAGAGCAGCCTTTTCTGAATACTCTATGGGATAAACAATATCATAGTGGTTTCCATTTGAGAAGCACAGCAATACCTATTAAAAAATCCACACAGATATTTTAGGTTTTGCATCTCACTTGATTTTTCATATGAGCACTATGTTCTAAATCCAATTTAATGGACCGACACGCTTTGTTACCCCTCAGGATCTCAAAGTATCAATAAAACGATCAAAATGTTTAGCGGATGTCCTTCAAACCAAAAATAATTTAACCAAAAGTCAAAAAGAATTTAAGACAGAGGCAGCTATGTGAGTTAGCACTTGTAAATTGATTTTTACAGAATTTTAGATTACTAGGAAGATAAACCACAACACAAATGTGGACCATATATTTAAAAAGAAGTGCTACATGTATTAACAGAATAGCTGCCTTAAATATGTACAAAAGAAATTGTTAAAACTGAATTCTCAGAATATTTCATGGTGTTGAATAATAAAAAAAAAAAAATCACATTAAACTACTTGCTGTTTATAAAGTAGTCTTAATTCAGCCTTTCACAATAGCCATAAACTTTTTTTTACCTTATCAGAAAAGCCATTTTCAGTTACATGTGAAGGAGAAGCATTTGGTTCCCGGTATATTATGAAATCTTTCCTGAGAAAAAAAAAGTAGCAGTTAAGAATTAATTTAAGATTTGGAATACTCAAGTCAAGTTCAAGAAACATACATAACCAGAGAAAACACCTAGTGGAAAAGAATACTGAAGAAGATGAGTACAACTATCACTGGTCAAAGAAGACTTGCTTTTACAAAAGAATATACTAGAATAAGATGTGCTGGCACAAGATGCACAGAGCCAATGACAAGTAAAACAAATTTCCAGACACCGCTTGCTGGAGCTGCATCTAGAAAGATGATGGCTCCCCAGTCCTGGAGAAATTCATTACACTTTGCCATTTGGAAACCCACCAGAACAAACAGGAGGTTGTTTTATGAACAGAGACAGGAAAACAGTGATCTGTTTCCAGAAGGTGAACAACGGCTTAGGCTAAATCTGTACTAACAGACTGATTACATGCGTGTAAGAACTCTCTCAGGCACAGAGGCCAGCTATCATGCCAACCCATGTCTGTGCTCAGAAACTTCTTACCTCCCAAACCAAGTTCTCGTGCTCAATGTTTCTGCTCCCAAACGGTGGCGCAGCTGCCACAGCATGCTGAGGAGCATGCCAAAAGCCCAACAGACCATCGGCGGGCATTACCTAAGGATCAGATATAGTAACCAAGTCTCCAGCACCTCCGAAAATCATGCCCTCCACATGTCTCAGTTTTTTCACGTGTAGCAAGAGGAATCTTTTCCTGCATTTTAAAATGGATAATACACTGCAAAAAAAGACATTCAGAAGGCTCACTCTCCCTTTCTCTTTGGATAAAGACTCCAGCAAGGAATCTAACACTATGTTGTGTTTGCTAGACTCAAATTGCTGGATTTAAAGTGGAAAAACCCCTCTGTTGTCTCTTCAACTGAGAGAATGGAAACAAACTTTTTGGGAAGCTTGGACTGAATCAGCAGACAATGTGCCACTGCAGCGTTGGCAGATACTCATCATCAAGCTTATCAGTCTAGTACAGTTTTTCAAAACAGGTTTGGAAAATTTTATCACTGTAAACTTAAGTTTGGGTACCTCACTACATTTATAAGGATGAAAAATACGCTAACTTAAGAGTTGAGCTGCTACAGTTAAGCAAATTTGGAATTTACTTTCCACAATTACAATTCTTTTTTTAGCTTGATAGATTAAAAAGAATAAAAAGTTGAAGTGGATATAAAGTGACAAATACAGGAAAAACCACAACTGATACTGACAAGACATGCTATTTGATCTTTTATTTTCTAAACACCGAAAGACTATCAATCTTTGCTACTTGTTTTTCTGCTATAATCAAGCGCTGTCATGATCTTAAATTTAATTATTTTCTCTCTCTTTTATCCATAATCCTCTATTTGAATTCTTTGATCAGCAACCTATCACTTCCTTCAACTTCTTCCTTGTTCACACAAGTAAAAGTTTTATTAGTCTTGCAAAATGATTAAGTATATTCACAGGTGCAGTTTTTGGATTTAAAAAAAAAAACAAAAAAAAACCCCAAAACACCACAAAACTTTCTACACCAACTCAGAAAAAGCAACTCTGAGAGGAAAAGAATTTCATAGCTCAGAGCCCCACCCACGGGGGGGGCAATGAAAATTTAACCAAATTATACTTGTGACAGATCTGAGGAGTGAAAATGAAAACCAACCTATTCATACTGTGTTTCAATTCTATGCTTGAGAAGTCCGAAACTCTCCACTCAGCACAGAACAGGAAATTCATACTTCTGCTTTCCTTCAGTCTGCCAGCATCTGGAAAGGAAAGCAACTCTTTCCCCCTACCTCGATCACCATTCCTACTTTCCCAGAGCTTCTAAATTGTCTTTTTAATAGAAGCCAGTCTTCCCAAAACAAGTATGGCAGTAACAATAGGTGTGTGTTCAACTCTGAAGTGAAATACCACATATAGTTGTAACTATGCCATAAACCTCCTCATGCTTCCAATGGAAATTAAAAAAAATACTGTTATCAGTCAGGATTTGTCTCTGTATTCATTTATCAGCTATGGTCCTGCATACCAGTCTATCATGACTTCAAAATAAACTGCTTCTATTTCATGAGAATAGATTTCTTATGGCCAGAAATGCAACAAACAGAAGACCATGACAATCCAGTTCCGATGTAATCAAGTATGCAATTTTGTTGACTTAAATGGAGTTGTGTCCCTCTACACCCTGGCTCAATCTAACCATCAGGCCTTCGCACTAAGCCTCCTGAGCCAAACCTTACTCAGTCCTCTTCCACCCATGCAAGTCTAAACTGTCCCATTAACCACATAAAATGCAAATATTGAATTCCATGCAATTTCCTACACTTATCAGTCATCTAAGTACCTGAAAGTAATATTTAACTAGTTTGTTTCTTTCCTCTTATCAACTGTCTCATCAAGATTCAAAGTACAAAGGAAGTCATTAATTTACAGTAAGCATTTTGAAATACTGAATTTTTTATCTGGTTTACAAACAACAGAAAGAGAAGATGCTGTACATTGTTCATTCCCTTGCACAGTAATCAGAAAGCAGTTATAAATATTCAGCATATTGTTTCATACTACTTTGGAAAGAAAGATTAATATATAGGATTATATTTAATAAAAACACTTCAGCAAAACTGTTCATCACCAAGAGGAGTGTTTAGGTATGCATAAATACCGAAACATTTCTTGGGCATAGGTCAAGCTATGGCCCTTGACAAACTTGTACTATTTCATCTATACTGATACAGTGGAAAAAGGAAAATTTAGACAGAAAAGAGAATAAGGTACAGCAGTACACCCGGCAGCCTTATACCAGTACATACAACTTCATACCAGGGGAAGTGTGAGAACGGCTTTCTAGCATACAGCCTGTAACACTCCTATCACTAAGCTACACCACAGCATTTGTACAGAGGTAATAAGGAAACGGGAACAGCCCACAGCTTAGCAACAGGGTTAATATTAAAGCCTTGGTGACAAATAGGAAAAAAAGCAATTTTAACAGAAAAATTAAGATATGAAAATTAACAAAATACAAACTATATGACTCTACCCACAATTCGTTGTGCAGGTGAGATGCATGACATTATTACAAACTTGTATTCAAATCTCAGATTAAATGTCATTTCCAAAGCTGACTTTTCTATTTTTATTTAATATCTTGACAGCTGCAGTTTTCCAAGCGTATTTGTAATTTTCTGGAGAACTACAGTATAACATACAATTCAATCTTTGCTATTCCAACTGATTAACTAACAAAACAACTGACCCGATCTCAGTAAAACATATTTAAAGGTTTTCTTACTTGTACATAAGGGAAAGGGCACTTATTTCTACTTGTCCAACCCATTCCTGTATTAAAAAAAAAAAAGTTCAGTCAAACACAAAATTATTATATTTCCTCATGTGTAGATCAAGAGAAGCAAGAAATCACTGTCCAAAAACAAACAAACAAAAAAATCACCACTGAGTCTGGAGTTCAGCAAAGACATTTTGACTGTATTTGAAGATTTTTTGAAATAACAATAACTATCCCAGTAAGGTTAAGGGGTACAAGCTAGAGGGATTTTTTCCCAAAGTGGAAACTGACCTGTATGAAAACTGAGAGAACTAAAAACAATCACATAAATGCAGATCTATCATTAAAAAGTATGATTTTGAAAGGCGATACAGTGGTTTTATTTCTTCTTTTGTTAAACTTAAACAACCAGCAGTCTAGCTTTTCAAAAGTGATTTTTGAAAAAAGTAAATGTCAGATTTACCAAGTGCTTTTAAAAATGTTACTCTCTACCTTCAAAACTGTCTGGTTCTGTGGGCCTTTAGCTGTAGATCAACTGGAAAAAGAACCTTGAGGCTTAACTCTCACGCCTAAAACACAGATAACTTCCATACAAGTATCTTGACATGCTCGTGAAGTGCTCCAACACAAAGTAGAACAGACCACTTCCAAGCAGCCAAAATAAACTTGTGATAGTTGCATTTCTCATGCAAGCAGCTGTATATTGACACCTGAAGAAAGACCAAAAATCTGCCCTTTAAAGTTGTTAAACAGTGAAATGTCAGTAACACCATAACCCAGACTCAAATCAGAAAAGCAAAAAGTTGTTTCTTCCGCTACCAGCCTAACCACTGTACTGTGCTCTAGTGTGATGTGACTTTTTTTTTTGTTTGTTTTTAATTCTTACTAAATTAAAGAGGATTGCAATTAAGTTTGGGGCAGTAATTTGTACCACTTTGTTTCTAAGTAGTTTTTAAAGCTCTCATTACAATTTTTAATAATTTAATATTAATTTCCCTGATCATGTAAAAAAACTACTGTATACTTTATTTTTCAAAAATTTTTTAAACATTAGTACTAGACATGTATGAAAAACATTTTCTGTACACACAGTGCAGTGCTGTAAACTATTCACATTGGCATAGTTCAGTGCAGAATAAGTTCTACTGGAAAAGGGCATGATTTGCCACTTAGCATAGCATATAACCTCAGGATTTGACTAACAAAGTTTTGCAATTAAAAATTCTGGAATAAACAAAGCAAGACAGAAGCAGAATAGGCTGACACCCACTTTTTTCCTCCTTCCACCACTCATTTTGGAAACTGAAATAAAGAACCATCTGGTTAGCCATTCTAACTGGGGATACTATAGGCATGGCAGGGTAAAAAAAAAACCACCAAAACCAACAACAACAACAAAAAAATCATGCTTCAGTTTCTAGGAGGGGAAAATTTAATAAAATGTATGTATAAGAGATTAAGAAGAATTAACAGATTTTGCAATGTTGTACTAGATAGTATTCCCTCCCCCAGCTTACACAAATTGTTCACTCCCCAACAAAAATACTAAAATTAAGTTGGGGGGG
>VFFE01007140.1:564768-623702 GCA_008921705.1 Burhinus oedicnemus | reverse complement strand
AAACAAACCGAAAAAAACCCCAAACGATACAAAGATATTTTTGACTGAAAACATGAAGGATGCAGCCCAGCTCTGGGGCATAGGGCTGAGAAATGTCCAATTCTGAGTTCAGTCTGTCCACAAGCGTTGTCCTACAACAACTCTGAGGTGTAAATAAAGCAGCAGGGAACTGTCAGGTTGTTCTCCCATCTATTGTGCCTCCGAGAGCTGTGTTCAAGCACAGAAATACACTGTTTTGTTGGCTTGGCGCCATGAGAGGCTCCTTGTATGCTGAAGTGATAGATTAGTGGCTCCATGGTGCTACGTCTAGTTCTACTGTTGATGTGTGAAGTGACAGTACTGCGGTATGTAGTTGTGATTAAGATCATGACAAGAAGTATAACGGATAGCACACTGCTTTGCTGAAAATACCATTGTGTTCCTAGGTTTTGTGAACCACTGTAAGTAACTTTGTTTGAAACTATAGATTTTCCACATGCTGTGTTGCATTTCAGGAGGATACAGGGCTTCTGCATGTTTTTAAGTACAAAATTAATGTGCGTTCTGTGTAAGAGAGAGTGTTAATTCAGATGATGATGACACACAGGGGCATTTAAACTGTGTATGCCTCTAGTGCAGAATATTTTCAATGATATGCCAAATTAACTGAATGATCCATTAACTGAAAAGAATTGAGTAGGGCTGCCATAGTTAGCAATGTGCCTTTCCTTCTTAACTGCAGACCTTCTTAGCCTTTTTTCATCTCAGTCTCAAGCACAGAACTTCTTTAACAAGTGCTGCTAGATCCATTTTGTAGATAAGGAAACTGGAACATCAAAATTTGATGATATGCACATGATCATCCAGGAAGTGTCTGACATATCTGGAAATGGAACCTGGGTGGGTTCCTGATCTCTGTTCTTGTGCCGTAACTGCCAGATTAATTTTCCATTTGCTGTACATCTTTATATGGTAATAGTGTTGCTGTTTTCCACAAGATAGTCTGAGCTAGCGTCCAGATTAGAACAATGACTATGACAACTGTTTTCTCTTTGATAGAGTACCATAAAAATGCACAGTGCTTTAAAGTAAGCACATGTGTCAACAAAGAACGCAAAGCACTGAATGCTGCCAGTGCCTGTTTCCTTGACTTAAAAGTGTCTTCTTTTGTGTGCATGAAGTTTAGACTCTATGGGATGCTACTCCATGGATTTCCACTGTTTTTTCTAAAGTCAGTGAGGTTGTAGCTATATAAGTGAAGTCTGAATTTTGCCTTGCAGTTTCAAAGTGAGCATTTAATAATCAAGTAGACACCAGCATGTATTTCGTGCTGGCTTTTAGCTCAATGTTATACAACATTGCAGTTGAGTAGGCTTTCATTGCAGCTGTACTAAGGTTGCTAAAGGTCTTGTTCTCATGCCATATTTGTCTTGATCTTTTTTGTAATTTATTTACTTTGGAGAACTGAACAAGCCTTAAGCATCTGTTTCTCAATGAGGTGTTGGTTGGGGTTTTTTTTGGTGATGGGGTTGACCCAATATTACAGATGGTTTCACTAAAGAACCTAACAGTTAAGTGATTAGCCCAAGGTAATTCAGTAAATGGCACAGCCTTCCTGAAAATGTTAAACTCTTCTGGCTCCTTGTCTTTTAAACTAGTCTAGCCGCTAAATCATATTGGCTCCCAAATGAAATGAAACTTTGAGAACAGGAAGTCACTTTTCATACTGTCTAATTGCCCATCTTACGTGGGAAAATGTCTGTAAAAATTCTGCCTGGGAATCCTACCACATTTTTTTTTAATAATGTTAAACAAAGCTTTTTGCATCAAACAGTTTATTATCTGTTGACATTAATTCACAGGCAGTATACATACGTAAAGTTGAGGACATGTTTTACTGGAACAAAGCAAGAGTGTGCAGCACCTGTGAGGTGAGGTTGTATGTGATTTGCCCAGCAGAAAATAGATGCCATTTAAGAAAAAGGTGACCATTTTGGCTATAGCCAGTATGAAAAGAAAGGGGAAAAAAAAATCTCAGAAAAGCATCTTTTCTTGTATAGTGATTTTTAAAAGGCAAGTGTTTCCAGTTACTCAAAATTTTTCTTTCCAAGTACTATTCCAAGGGTTTCTTCTCTGTACCCTTTTCCCTTTCCCATTCTTTTTGTTCCAGCCTAGATAGTATTATGACGACCATGATGATTTGAGGCAGTAAGTGAGGAAAGGTTTGTGAGGAGTATCTGTTATTAGACTGACATGGTGGTAAAAAATGGCCATACTTTAAGACTCAGGTATGTTCCACAGAAAGGTTTGTTTATCCAGTACCTTATCTGTATTTGTTACTGTGTCATCTAGTTTAATAATAATAAAAAAACCCCTTGGCTTTTATTTTCCATTTCCTTGTCCAATTTCCCTGTCCATCCCTGTTTCAACTGTGAAAACAATTTGTGAAAACAAAGGGAGTCAAAATATGGAGAAAGTTGAATAGAAAAGGAATGCTAAAAGGTTTTTTTTACTTATTCACAGGGGGTTTTGTTTGCTTTTGGGAGAGGGAGACGGCTTCTAATAGCAAAACGTTACTAAAAAACAAATCAGTAAATGCTACTGTATAAATAAATTGTGCATATAAATTAATGTAAGACAAAAATTGTTAACTAAAGTTACGCACCTTATTATTTAAAAGTTTAACTTGCATCTTTCTTTTTAAAAATACAATTTTATTTTGCGTATCAACTTTATAAACAAAATATATGTCTTTCAGTTCTGTGGCTTGCAATGTAATATTACTTACTGATGTAAAAGTATTTTACCCACATTAAATCCCGATTTCATATTTCTTTTAACATTCTTAAAATACAAGCTATTTTATGTAAATACCTCTCTAAATAAAAATCTTTCCTGATTTGCTAGTAAGGTAAAGCTAAAGATATATACACCTAGGTGAAGAATGACCTGAACCAAATTCTGAAAGTTAAAAATAATTCTGATCTGGGAGAAATCAACGTTTGAACACTAAGGTTTTACACATCTTCAGAAGTGGATTGACGTAGCTGTTGCATAATCAACTATTCCAGGTTAACAGCTCTTGCTTGGATAGGCTCTTCCAGAACAAAAAATGGGTTTATTCCAAAATAATCGATCTTTTTACAAAGTAGAATTACTCTTCAATGATTGGATTATTGTATGCTGAAATAAAATATTCACCTGAGAAGAGCTGGTTCAACCAAATAACCACTTTGTAACAAATATTGTGACTTGTTTCTCTGGGATAGCTAGGGTGAGATGTTGGGCATCCTGAGGGTTTCAAACAAGGGGAAATTAAGTAAGTTTTGACTGAAACAAGTACCTAGCTCATTGTATCACTCCTAACATATAGACATACAGTATGAAATTTCAGAAGAATAACATTTGGGAGATCTTTCTCTAAAACAAAATGTTATTTTTCAGGTGGAGACTGCTTGAGTTCTTGTTTAAGTAACAGTCACATTCAGTTCTCTCCAACATGGTCATACTTACTCTGACAACAAACTCAGCTGATGTGTTTGGCTGCCATTGTTTGCCTCTGCTCTGAGTTTAGGCAACTGGAATTCTTAACATTTCCAAAGGGGTTTCCATCGGTTGTTAGGGATTCAGAGCTCTTCCTGCTGTGATAGCAGACCATCGTCTCATCCAGATATTAGTCCAATGATCAGGCAGTGGAGTGGTGACTGAGTGAGATAGATAGCATCTTCTGCTAGATTAATCACATAATTTCTGTCGAATTACTCAACTTTCCTCCATCAGCAGTGGAACTGAGGCTGTCTCTATTCTTGCCAAAGAGTATTCCCCTATCTTTGGCTATATTTTAAGCTTTTCCAACTTGTGCAGGCTATATCTGCCTATTATTTTTCTGACATCATACATTTTGCTGTCAGTAATCCAGCAACACACAAATAATTTGTTTTTTATGTCTGTAATTTATGCTCCAGAGTTGAGTAAATTGCTGCACTTCAGACCCAATCCAAAGTCTAATGAAGTCATTGGAAACATTCCAGTTGACTTCACTAGGCTTTACATCAGGCCTGTAAGTAGTACTTGCCTACCACTGAGTCAGAACTTACAAAAGACAAACAAAGCAGAACATTTTTTTACCATTCTTAGCCAGTCACGGTAAGGAAAAATAGCAAACAGGAATCAGAATACAGTTTAAATTATAACTAGATCAGCCGCTAGACCTAAATACTGCTGCATTCAAAGACACAGTTTGACAATAAAAAAACTACTTAAGCATCACTGCATTAAAGGATTTGAGGTTTCCTTTATTTCTGATTTTTTTCTTATACTTTAATTGGCTATTTAGTGGATTCTACATTGTGCTAACATGAATACAGCTGTTGTGATTGCTAAATGTTACTTTTATTTTCAAAGTCTCATTTTTACATGTTATACGGAGCAAAGTGCTGCAGCTAGCACCAAATGTGTGAATGGCTTGATGAAAAAGAGGAATTAAAAAGAGAAGAAAAATAAACAGTGTTTATTTTCTCTTCTACAGAACCCAGGTAGCACTGTGAGAAAAGGGGACTCTTTCTCCTCCTAGAAATGCTAATAATTGTGTAAACTGTTAAACTTTTTGTGAAGGAAGTGAACGTGAAATGCTTAAAAGAAAAAAAACCACCACAATATGACTTTTCCCCAGGGGTGCAACAGCCTTTGTGAGGTAAACAAGCTGTAGCACTGTGCTATGGGTGCAGGTGGCTAATTAGTGCTCATCGCTATCTTTAATCCCAGGGGAAAGGAGAAAACCTTTTAAATCTCTCCATCAAAAATGGAGGTAGTCAAGATGCAAAGGAAGTCATGACAAGCTGACTGTGAAGAAGCTGTGCGAACAGTTAATTCGATTAGATCTTTAATGCAAATATATTTGGTATACTGTTGCATTTGCATATCCCTCAGGTAGGCCTTAAGTCAACATTTTTAGTACCTCTATTGAAATTAAATTTGTGAAATTTTTATAACTTCAGCATCTAGAAGACAACAGATTAAAGTACCATTCATTTACTAAATGAAAAAGAAGGTTAACTGAGTTTTAGGGTGCCAGAGAAGAAGCTGGCAGAATCTGCCAGAATCTGAAGATCTGGATTCTCACAATTCTAAACAGGTCGTATAAGATCAGATTCACAGATTTAATTAGGTATCTAATTTCTTTTTGGCTGTAATGTTATTAAGGATCTGGTTCCTAGTTTTGCAAGTCTTGGTGCTATGGATGTTTCTCTCAAGAGCAAGTCCTGAAAAGTAGAAAAAAAGGGCAGAGGAGGAGGAGTGCTTTTAAAGTTGGATCAGCTCTCTGATCTGGTTTATTATTCAGCTCCACAGACAATCGCATTAGAACAAACAGGGCGTCAGCACAGGCGTGGAAATGATCAGTGAAGAGGAAAAGGGGCTGGAAGCACTTAGCTAGCTTTGTCAGTGTGAGAAGTGTCCTTGGAACCAGGGAGCCTCATTTCCTCAGGCCTCATCTGCACTACAAAGTTTTCTAAGAAAAGTTGTCTTGTGTTCCCACAGAAACTTGTAAGCTGGCAAAACATAACCCATCCTTTGAAAGTAACTGTCTTCCCATACCACACCAGCCCTCAGCCACCAGCCACACTGCTGATGACATAACAGCACTGGCATCTAGAAGCTTCCACCCCCACTCATAACAAACTTTTTTTAACCAGTAAAATTTCATGTAGGGATAAACATGCTGCCCTGGCAAAGGCACCCAGGTGGGCATGTGCTCTGGTGACGCAGCAAGGTCAGCAGATGTGAGGCAGTACAAGTGCTAGCAACAGGGTCTTCTGCTGTGGAAGAATAATGTCTTTGCTTCCCACACCTGGGAAGTGATGGGACTGGTACTTGCATGTCTCATGGACGTCTTTTGAGAGGTGATGGTAAAGCATTCCGGTACTGGGCTCCATATGAGCACTTCAGTTAGATGGATAATACCTGTTATGAAAACTAACCTTAGTCAGTTTATTGAAGACAGGGAAGTTACAGGCTTCATCTTAAAATCTGTTGATTAAACTAGCACTATTACTATGAAGAAGGATTGAATTCAACGTGTATAAACTATGTGGTTTTTTCCATGTCACAAAAAGTATTGTTTTGTTTTAAAATTGTTAGGGATAGTTTTACAGTTGTAAGATCTTGTAATGCTTGATATTTTTCTTGTAGGCCCACCTGTAATCAGGAGCTTATTTAAAAATACCACTACTCCAAAGAAAACATGTCTTTCTAAGTCTTTGGGGGGGGGGGCAGGAGAAAATTTTGCAGGTGTGAACCCCCAAAACTTTGAAAAACAGACAAGAAACCTGGAAGTTAACCAAAAAAATCATGGAAACACTGATTTAAGGGGGAAAGCAATAATGTTTTAGTAAAATAGATGTCAGTTGTTTAATTAGAGCAGGAGGGAAAGTGGGAAAAATAATTTTATCGGTCTCAGTAACATTATTTCGTACTCCCTCTTGTAAGGAAATGAGGATTTTGGTATTTCCAGACCTTCAACTTCTCCACTATATTTTTGTTCTGTTTTTCTATGGAAGTGAGCCCTTTGCATTCAAACTGTTACTGCCAGTCCACTGTAATAATCTTTAAAGCTATTGGTCAGCCAAACTTAATGGAGAGGTAGGGGTATCAAAGGCATTAGGAGACCCAAATACACTGGCTTCATGGTGGGAGAAAGCTGTACCAACCCATCATCTTTTGCCAGCCAGAAGCTGTAGTCAGTTGCCTAATCGGCGTGGGTACCAGTGAGGCAAACTGCTTGCAGTAACTCCACAGCAGCCATAGTGAAGAGGAAAAGGGGCTGGAAGCACTTAGCTAGCTTTGTCAGTGTTGTCAGCATATTGCCACTTGCTAATCCAAACTAAACAGAACACCTAGAAGAGGACTGGAAATAGGGAGAGGGGAAGAAAGGAGCACCAAAAAAAAAAAAAAAAAAAAAAAAGGTGAGAGAGACAAGTAATGTTAGTTAAAGTAGGATGCCAGCTTGTAGTAAACCAGACTATGTTTGTTGCACTGCTAACCATATTGGCTTGGTCCCTGCAAACCATTTTCTGACACCACTGGTCTGCAAGTGTTATCTACATCCATGAAATGTAGTCTCTCGGAGCATCGCCATGCTTTAGGTCAGGAAAATCAGACATTTAAAGACAACTTATTAATTGTAGTTCTCACACATGGTTCTACAGAAATACCCAAATTTTAAAAAGAGAAAACATTTTCTATTCCATTCACATCTGGGAGTGATAGGAATGAGAGCAAAATGGAATTTCGTATCTATGAGCAGGTTTCCAGAATTTAATTTAATTGTATTTGGGAGACTTGTCTATTAATGTTGTAGCATTTACACTGCATAGTGACTGATACTGCACTGCTTGGTAACTGTTCAGGCAGGAAAAACAATATATTGCGAAAGTAGAAACACGTGTAGTAAACCAGCTTGGTGCATGCAACAGCAGGAAATCCTTGTGAATGCAACAAGTGCATGAGGTAGATACCATAGCAAAGAAGCCAAACCAGGATAAAGATTTTGTGATTATTTCCTTACACAGAATACTTGGATTAGTTGCACTCTGCTATGATTAAGGCAAAAACATGTTTCTTTTCTATTCATACTGACGGTGGCAAGTAGTTAATGCAAAGAGGTGTATGCTAGTGAAAGCAGCAGAACTGAATGAAAAGTCTGCTCCTGTTCCCCAACTCAATATTCAATCAAATACACTAAATGGAGTGAATGGGTTTATTTTAAAAACTTTATTGTATTAATTGCCTGAAGAATGTCTGCAACACAAATAGGACTACTGTTTAGATTTTGAAACTGTTATTTTTCTGCTAAAGTAATTCAGTTCTAAAAATGCTATGTAAGATTTGCACATAGGGATTACAAATCCTCACAACATCCTTATTTAGTGGAAACTTGAAAAACTAGGCCATGATATACAAATGCATACGTCTGTACTAATACAGTCTAGGCTAAGGCTTTTACAAACTGTTGATAATAATTCTCATTTTGATGGCAGGAGCTGAGAACATTGTGGGACAGCAGTCTGATTTGGAAAAATAAGACCAAAGTATGCATAATTTCAAAATTATGAATGCATAGGCTCAAAATTAGGAAGGCTTCTGCTGTTGGTTTACATTACTCCCTCCTCTATGCAGAGTATCAGTAAACACACTGTTTATCATGATAAATTCCATCCTAATCATAATGAATGTTGTTTTCTCCTCATCCTTGAATATGGGGATATAAACCATTATTACCAAAAGCACAGAAAAAGCCAAGAAATCTTTTAATATTTTGTCATTGACTCCATCTTCATCGAAACATGTTATTGCTGTTATCTGAACATAAATTTCCCTTAGTTTGTAACTTCTGGCAATTTTCTTTTGAGTTTAATATTAAGACCTCTTTTACACTAATTAGTTTGATCTGTCTTTCAACCAAAAGCCTTCATTCTGTGATTATATAGATTCAAAATATCTTTTCCTCAAAACTTTTACCTGAAAGTTAAAATAGATGTGGGATATAATACTATGGAATAACTACTTTATATGAAGAAAACAGAGATACTGAACAAGTAATTCAACACTGCAGCATTAGCTCTCCTTTGTTATGAAATGAAACTTTAAAAGTACGTATACTTTCAAATGCCGCTTTTATCCCGACTCTGCAAAATTTGAAAATAATGTAACTTAAAACTGAGAAATGTTTTCCCCGTCAGCTGCAGTGAGAATAATGTACAGGAAAAGGTGATGTAATGATCATATCACTTACATTATTCTCTCCCTAATGAATAATCTTCCACACTAAGGATGAGCTCACTTACTATTATTGGAGTCACATCTGTAGGCCACAATACATTGCTGAATGTACTACAGTTTTGATGCTGTATAATCTGCCTGTAGCTAACACTTTTCATTCGAATTGCAAAACCATTATATGTACTACATATGGAGTAAATTTTCCTCATGAGGAATCCAAGAGAAAAAAAGAAACAAAGCTCTTATTTGCAGCAGTTGTACTTGGGATTCACACCCTTCCTAAGTACAGCTGTATCTTTCTTTGAAAACCGGTCCCAGACTATTATTAGTTTGGAACGTCTAAAACATGTGATGAATGTTTTCTGTTCTCATTTCAGCCAGAGCTCACATGATTGATACTGTAGTCTAAGTTTAATTTCAGACTAAGGATAGAAAATCCTCTCTATTTCTATTCCTATTTGTAGCTTCAATGCAGCCAGTGTGCTCAATTGTGAAACTGTGTAACTTATGTAATGTGCTTTCTGTAAATGATGAATCATATTCTTATTTAAACCTGGTAAAATGAGTGAGACTGGGAGTCAATTTGGAATTCAAGAAATAACATAATTAGAGCCACTGAGTAATGTAATTCAGTATTATAAATGTCTTGAACACACAAGCTTTTATTAATATTAATGAAGCAGGAATGGACAGAGAAGAATATAGTCTGTGTAGAAAGTCTAAAAGAAAGAATCTCTCCCTTAGAATAAGCCCATTCCCTTATGCTCTTCACTTTCCGTGCATCTAATCCGATAATTGTACTGGTCTGGAAAGAATACTAGGAACCTTTTAGGCTCTGATACAGGAAAAGGTTAAGCATATGCTTAAAATTATGTGTGTTTCTGTGTGTTTTGCTGAGTGCAATACTAGGAGGTGAACATAGCAGACCAGATTCCCTTTTTGTGGTGGTAGCGTGTATTTGTGGCAGCAGTGATTCTATGGCTAACTGTATGCCTCTCATTTAAGCAGGAATAAAGTTTTCTCACTTCAGTGTTTTGTCTCTGTATTTATAAAACTGCTTTGAGAAATCAATTTTCATAAAAATTTTTGAACTAAAAAGATAGCAAGGATTGCCAAAGAAACTTAAAAATCATTCCTCTTCCATATATGGTCCTAAAACTGTATTCTTCCCCCTCAGCTAAACAACCTGTCATCACAAATCCAAAACTAGATGTGTATATATATATACCCCCATGTACACACACATACCCTTATATAAGCAGTAGTTACACAGTTTCAGATTCAAGAACTTTTCATATTTTACAGATCATTAGGAAGAAAATTATTTCCCTCTCCTTCATCTGTCTTCATGCACGTTAAGCGAAGTCCCATGATTTCTGTTCTCTTACACTTTTTCCCCTTCTGTTTCTGCTTCTCATGATCACCACGTATGTTAAAGTTGGGTGGGACAGGCTGAGAAGCTGGGAGCTCTGCTGCCCGGGCCTTATACGTGTCAGCCACCTACTCCATCTCTGCTTCATCTCAGCTGTGCTTTACATCTCTTTAGCTAGCCAGTAAGTTAACTTGCAGGCGTTTCCTGGATTTCTGCAGAATTCTTGCCCTTGAATTTAGTCGTTTTCTGATTAGTAGACAGTTTATTGTTGCTTTCTTCTGTGAAGCTACTTTTTTTTCCTTGTTCAGAATACTGTGATTTTTTTAAAAAATTGATTAATAAAAACAAGCAAAGGCAAACAGGTTAGCATGTGAATTATGCAGATTGAACTTTTGAATACATTTGATAAAATCTCCGTACATCCCGCCTACCAGAGTAGGAATGCTCAGTTGTATATGTGGCATAATTGAGTAGTGTTAACCCACTTGGGCTCCCTGCTGGAGCGGGTCCAGAAGAGGGCCACAAAGATGATCAGAGGGCTGGAGCACCTCTCCTATGAGGACAGGCTGAGAGAGTTGGGGTTGTTCAGCCTGGAAAAGAGAAGGCTTCAGGGAGACCTTAGAGCAGCCTTCCAGTAGCTGAAGGGGGCCTACAGGAAAGCTGGAGAGGGACTTTTTACAAGGACAGGTAGTGACAGGATGAGGGGTAATGGGTTCAAATTGAAAGAGAGTAGATTTAGATTAGATCTCAGGAAGAAGTTTTTCACTCTGAGGGTGGTGAGGCACTGGAACAGGTTGCCCAGGGAAGCTGTGGATGCCCCATCCCTGGAAGTGTTCAAGGCCAGGCTGGATGGGGCTTTGAGCAACCTGGTCTAGTGGGAGGTGTCCTTGCCCATGGCAAGGGGGTTGGAACTAGATGATCTTTAAGGTCCCTTCCAACCTAAAACATTTTATGATTCTATGTTTGATTCCTCATATTAATTTCAGTTGTCCAAGTATTTTTTTCTCAGAGTTTGTGTCTAGTCTTTGCCTGCATAGCCATATTTCTGTAAATCCTAGAACAGATCAGTTTTGTTCTCTGCAGTGCAACACCAAGTGAAAGCATCAGCCCCTAAAACTGGTAAGCCTGTGACTTGTCCTCTCTCTCGGACTGCAAAATATTCAGAAGTGTATATGTATCTATGTGTATTTTTTAACTACAAAATATTTCTTCAGGGAATGTGAAATTTTTATAATTGCAGCAATGGTACAGAGTACAGTAAAATAAAAGTACAGGTGATTACAGTTTGCACAAAGTGAATGGAAGTTTGTTCCTCCATAGTCCGGCAGGTAAGGAAAACACATAGAACCTCTTTGCCAAAAAGAGACAATGTTTCCGCATAAATGCACGGCTTTTACTTTTACAAAAAGCACCTGTTTCATTGATTTTCTTATGTAGCTTCATTTAAAAAAATCAGGCACAGGAAGAGTGAATTGAATGGAAAATAGAAATAAAACTGTTTTCTGTGAAGAAAACGGTGAAGGAGTAGAAGCCTTTCAGAGACACTGATCAGGTTGCCTTTTTCGTCTTCAGTCCTGCTTCAGCATTTCCTACCATGCTTCATTTGATATCTCAAATCTGAATTGTAGTCTACAGCAATCCTTGAAAGGGATTTTCTTTTCCTCCTTGATTTGAACATTTTTGAGTAGATGCTTTATGAAGTGGTGAATACCTCACAAGAATCATGTGATGAAAACGTGCCTCCTTGATAGAAGTATCTGACATCAAAGTATCTGACATACAACCTGGAATAATTTGTCTGTTTTGAAGATTGCTTATTGCCAGTCTTACTCTTACGGCATGTAATAAAGGGCAGTCCAAGTAAGAAGTAAAATCAGTGGAAGTCTGGTATTGCTGAAAAAGAAGAGACAGTTTTTCAAGCATAAAGATTATGGGTTCAGGTTTTTTTCCAGTAAGGATCCAGAAGATTGAATTAGTTTATGAAGTAAATCTAAATGGTTTAGTTTGAAAATCAGATTGAAAACCTCAACTTCTTGCATGATTTAAGTGCTTTCTTGTTTCATTTGGGTTTGACGTACCACAAGAGTCAGACACTTCTGTGTTCACGTTTCAGTGCAGATGGTACTCAGGATAAATCAGTACCTACACATGAATTGTCTTCACAGTTCATGTTAAAAGGCAGCTACTTCTGGATTTAATCATGGTTACTGGTTAGCAGTGCAGAGCAAAACTGTGGCACAACTACAAGAGAAGTGAGATTCAGCTCAATGGAATACAGTTATCCAGATCAGTATTTCTTTATTCATCTTTCATTTAATCATATGTACTGGACTCAAGTTTTATATCTTGTTCAAGGAATGGCACTTCTAGGAGCACAAACCTTGCGAGTTCATGATTTGTTCAGTAAAAATACTGCTGCCACTCACTACATAATCAACCGTATGAGAGCTTCATTTTTAGAGCTCTTATTCTTGGCACCATGTCATTATATCAAAATTAAAGTTTTCATTTAACAGGTTAGTTTCTTCCTAATGGTTGCTAATAAAGGCATGAAAACATGACCTAGATGTGCTTCCTCCCATGATGTCTGCTTTCAAGATAAACCAGAACTGCTACAAGGTAAACCCAGTACCAATATTCTGGGAGTCATGTGTCTTAAGTAACTCAGCAATACTTTGTGCATAAGGGGGGTGAGAATTTTACAACAAGCTCAGCCTGCAAAGTATGCTGATACATACCTCAGCATTTTCACTAGGTCATAAAAAACTATGAAGGATTAACTAGCACTGTTTCCTCTTGCTTTCTAAGAGGGTCTGTGGTGCCCTATCTCTGCCACTCAAAATGGGAGTAATTCCACACTGGCAAGCAAAACCACGAAAGCCTCATGTCCTGATGTGCCCAAGACTTTTGACAGGTCAAGTCCAACTATGCAGCCACAATTACCTAGTGCTACAAGATGTCTCCTTTCCTAGTGTGGGACCAGTTGTATCCTGCTTACATACATGAAATCCACTGGGCCAGAACACAAGGGATATAGCATCCAGCTGAATGATGCAATGATATTCACCGTAAGAAAATTAAAACTTGTCAGTGAGAGAGACACAATTTTCTCAACAATCTCTCTAAGGCATCTCAGAATTCTTGCAAATCACACTATCTTCTTTTCTCTGTACAAGATAGACTTCTTGACCTGACTTCACTAATACGAATATACAACAAAATAAATATTAAGAAGCAAAATAACAAATAGCTAATGAGATACTTAACAAAACCAAAACAACCTACTGCATACAGTTCTACAAGCTAAAAAATTGTTACATTTTTCATTTCAAAATATTTTTAAAATTGTGCATTAATACACAAGTAGACATAATTTCTAAATGAGGTAGCTTATTAGAACAGCTGGTTTCACACACAAAACCTGAGTGAATATTATCTTTACGTTCTACTTTTTTCAAGTGCTTTGAGATACATTGTCTCTGATAGATGACTAATACATGAATTGCAGAGAGTAAGCTTTATAGATTTTATTTAGCCTAATGTATAAATTTATGTCTGATTTTTAAGTTCACTCAGGTAAACATCCATTTGCCAACTCTGATAACAAATTTTTCAAGTATCAGAAAATTAGATGTAATTTTAGGTGTATGATACACAGCTAAACCTGATACAGCAAAAATAAAAATATTATAACTACTGTTATTACAGATACATAATCTGGTGTGCTTTTGTATTTATATTATATATTCTGATTAATGGAAACATAAATTAGATTTCAGTCATCTTTTTCATTTCACATTCCCTTTGTTGTAACTCCTGACAGCTAATCGAGAAAGGATTTTTGAAGCCTTCCCCAGCCTTGCCTGGTAGGACAACACTAAAATCCATGCAGCTACTGAAAATGTTCTTCTCCCTCTAGCTGCAGAAGCTTACTGCCTAATCTCAGAGAATTAATAAATCATGTAAAACAGACAGTTAAGGAACTCCTGGACAATTTAGGAAGCACTGTCAGCCTTTCCTTCTGCCCATGGGTTCCCTACTGATGTCTATTACAGTGGCCTACCTCAAGACTCTCACCAGATGTGATCAGCTGGGTTTCACACTCGGGGTGGTGATGACACAGAGAGCCCATTCATCCCACTGCAGAGTGCATGGGCAACTCTAACCCCCTAGGTGGAATCTCCAGGCAGCTCAGAGCCCCATCTGGTAGCCATTTGGATGATGTGAACCCAACTACTATTTGAAACGACTTCCTTCTTTCACTATGCCCCATTGTTGTGATGAGACATCATGACAGATGTAAAGCCCAAAGCTTATTTCATATTATAGCATTAGCAGCAAACAGTTTTATGAACTTCTTTCATCCTTCTCAAAAGTTTGAAGGATCCTTGATTGTGGAAGCTGTCAATTTTCATCAAAAGTTTAGATAAATGCATAGATGGATAGGTTTAAGCATCTGTAAAATAATTTATTTCAAAAACATCTAGGAAAGCATCTGGCTAATTATTTACCACTTTGGTTACCATCATTGAATGTAGCTGGCAGTGAAAGGCATCTAAATTATAGTTCTATCCTGGTGTTTGATGGATTATACCAGAAGGTGAACAGAAGAAATATTTCCATCACTGGATCGTAGTATTTCTCAGCTTTCATTTTACAAGTCAATACTGTATTATAGAATACAGTAAAAATAAATGGGAGGAACTCAGAAGATTTTCTCGATACTTGTCTTATTGTCACTTCCTGCAAAATATGTTACATTATGTAGTATTTACGCTTACTCATGTAATGCCAGGTTCCCCCAAATTTTAATCAATTTGTCAATCAGATTGCTGCAGAAATAGGCCTGAAAACAGGAAAAAGTATTATATAATAGGAAGAGAAATGAGTCATATTTGCTGCCCTAAGGTCTACACTGACCCAGTGTATGCCACTGTACACTCAAGGATCTTAATTTGCCGGTCAATTGTAAAATACACCTCTTGGTACATCTGGAGTCTTCCAGCTGTGTGCAGAAAAGTATTAGATCAGCCTAAGTTGGTTGTGAAACCAAAGGGTAAGATTTTTAACTAAAAATTTTAACTAAAGGTGAACTAGAGTGACTTTAACCAGAAGATCTACATATTGAACAAGTGTGCTCTCTAATTATTGCAGGAATGGAAGGGCAACTACAGCGCAGAGCATACTATACAGTAACTATTTTTAAGCTAGTCATGTGCCAGAAATTTGCATGAGGAAGAGGATTCTCATGCAAAAGAGGATTTAAGATTTTAATTCATATGGTCAAACCTAATGAACTTTTTGCTCTGGCCACTGAAGTCTCCTTTGTGGAGCAATGAGTAATGGCATGTGAGTAGATTCTTATTTTGAGAACGTTGTTGCGACATAAATTTTTTTGATATAAAAGGTACTGCCTAGAGAGCTTTTTAACTGTAAATAAAAGAGCATTATTCAGGGGCCTATAAAAACATAATTCCCAGGACAAATATTTCATTTGAACTAATGCAAAAAATAATCTGCTATATTAGGTCATAAGTGAAAATGAATATATAGAGTCTCTTGTCTCCGACTATTCCCATCACCAGAATATGAGATACTTTGGCAGAGGCCTATGCAAAGAATAATCTCTCCTCAAAAAAGCTCAGGACAGTGATAGCGGGAATCTTAGAAGCCAACAGGGGGAACAGACTCATCAGTATTTGTGTGGGCACACACAAAGTCTGTCTGTGCTAAGCTTGGCTGAAGCCACTGCTATGAGTCACTCACAAATTTAAACAAAAAATGTTGTGGAAGATTAAACAGAGACTGAATAAGGAGTTCGCAGCCCTCACCATGTGTATTTAAGGTCCTGTTCATTTACTACAGATTCACAAAGTGAACAAAACAAGGGAGCATTTAACAAGTGTTGGAAGACAAGTGTCTTCAGTGTTGCAGGTTTTTCTCATTCTCCCTTCTACTCCCTGCAGCAATTTGAAGGCATCTAAAATAATTTGTTTAAAATGTACTTTAAAGAAGTGTTTTCTCATCAAAAACTCTCCACATTTCAGTGCAGCTAGCTGAACCATGTTGGTGTAGTAGAGATCAACATTTAAGATGAGTTGTTTTGAACGCTTATTGACAAATATTTTGAAAATGTAAGTCTCTTGTATTTCGTTCTGACTGAAGAAAGCAAAGAATTTTTAGAACGGATTTCTTTGCATTTGCAGGTGGAGAGACAAAGTAAGATGAAGCATTCTGTCAGCTTTGTATAAAACAAACAGGTAGGAAGCAATAACAAGTGATAAAATAGCTGTGTTATTCTGTTACTCTGCCAGTAAGTACTGGTAGTTTCCTAAGGGTGTAGAAACAAAAGGATTGATTCTTCACCGTGCCTGTTCTGGTTTTATAGATCTCTGATGTTCAAGGCCTGAATATTCACTTTGCAGAAACAGAGGCTTTCTAGATGTCTTTAAAGAATAAACATAGTTTAAGATACTATGAAAAGGATCCTATCTCTTTTGCCTTTTAGGTGACTATCTGGTTAAGTTTGTACTTACACTGTGGATATGTTTGTCAGCTGCCCCTCTGGAAGTAACGAATGCAGGAGATTGTTCCATTATCTTGTAAATTAAATTACATATGAGTTAGCTGAGATGTGACACCGCCAATGTACTGCAGCACATAATTCAATCTGATTTCATTTTTCTCATCTTTGTGTGCCACTCGTAAAATCCAGATGTATTGCCAAGCTCTTCAAACACATTTCCAGCAGCAACATGAGCTGAGCAAAAGCCTCTCATTCCTTGACAGACTCCTCAGGCAGCTGCGTGGGTGGCTTCAGAGTTTCTTTGTGGTCTTTCATGTGGTTGAGTTGCTGATGGGCTGTTTTGTCTGCTTTGCCCTCCTGGGTATCAGTACCCTTTGATTTTGAGGAATTTACACATCTTTATCCATCTGAGAATACAGTTCTGTGTAAAACTCTTCTGAATTATGCAAAATGTACTTCTTCATAAGAAAAATGTATCTTCTAAATCCATGACCTGGATTACAGTTGGATTGCATAAAACCTTAAAATGTGATATTGAACATTTAATTTCAATTATTTATTTATCTGTTTATAGTAATAACGGGCATCCTTAAAAAGCACAACCTGATTATAGTTTGTGGAATATCAATAGGGAATCAACAAATAGAAGTTAAATGTTTTCTGCAAAATTTCTCATTTGTGATCACGGCATCCAAACAAATCATATGTATAAGATATGGTTGTGTAGGAGCAATGGCACTGAACTGTGTTTTTAAACATACTCCCAAATATTTCAAAAGCTGGCAAAATTTGAAGAGTCCTCTTGCTCTTCCTTCTCTTTGATCAGCTGCAACTCCTGTCTGGGCTCCCAAGAGGTTAAGGGCACTGTTGTACCTGATTGCAAAATGATACCATGTGTAATCACATTAGCTCTTATATTTGCTTTTAAAAAATGGTATACTATTTCCATACACGTAACACATAACACAGAGTTAAACTCTGTAGTTAATATGCTAATGAAGATTAAAAAAATAGTTAAGATTAGTCCTAGGCTCCTGAAAAATCTTTACTTTGAACTGCTAACTGTTAGATGTAAAATCTTTGAGTGTTTGTTACCACCTCATAGCCTGTTACCACTTGTTACCGAGCTGTGGACACTGTTTTTTCCCTTAGGGTGACTGTTTGTTAAAGAGAAGCTTTATCGCAGTAAGGTTCCTGACATAACAATGTTTACCGTATAGCAAGAACAAGTAAGTGCTCATGGCATCTGCAGATAAATACAGAGAATGTGAAGAGTGATGACAGGAGGAGAATATGATATTTATGATAGTTCAGCTAATTAGTATGATTAAATTAGATGGGATAAACTGCAGCATACAGGCTAGTAATTTTTTTGACTCTAAGTTATTTTAGTTCAAATGGTCTTCTAAGAGAAATGGAAGAAGCCACTAGACTGAACAAAGCACACTGCTATAGTAAGTGGGATGACTTAATGAATCTTTTTACCACTGTCTACCTTCTAGGCCACATTGTTTTAAGTCTTTATGATCTAGGGATACAGGGAGCTCCCTGGCAATACAAATGGTAGCATTGAGCTTTAGAATATGTTTATTGCTCCCTGATAGACTTGCTCTTGTCTACCAGCAAAACTTTAATTTGGAGGTCTGTTGAAATTATGATCCCATAAAGTGGTTTATATTTCAAGTATAAATTTTTTACTTGCTGTTTAAAAAAAGGCAAACTCACAGTGAATTAAAAAGTCCTAAAGAACTGAGTTTGGAAATGCGCACTTAATACAGCTCCGTCATAATAATGACACTCTCAGAGCTAGTTCTGTCCAGCCATTAACTGTATAAACTGGGATTTGTTGAAACGGTTGCAGGAAAAAGGTGGGTTGCAGGACTGCTTTGATATGCCAGTGAAACCAAGGCTTATACCTCTCCATCTCACGCCATTGAAAGGTTTGTCTGGTTAAGGTGAGTACAGGTGAGAGCTAGCTAGAGGTAAAGAGTCTGAGGTAATGCTGGTCCACTGGAAGCAGCCAAGGATAAGGTGAGAATTGTATCCTTTTCTTTTCTGGATGGCATATGGCTGCCCCTTGTGTTCTTCATCTGAATAGTTTGAGATCCTCAATGGAAGTAAAGCAACAGCAGTCGTTTCCAAAAAGGCTTATGTTCTGTCTGTATCTGGTCAGAAAATAGGAATCAGTGTGGGCCTGTATATCTTTAATATTGTCTACTCATGGATAGATTGTTGGAATATACAATACAGGAGCTTATTCCACGTATCAACACAGCGATGAAGAGCTGGTGCAGAAATTGCTTGCACTGTGGTTAGGCTACCTAAGCTTTTAACTCGGGTCTGAATTAAAGCTACGGCAATCATTGAGTGCTCTCTCCTCTGGCTCTCAGCAAGTGCACAAGCAGAGAGGGGAAATAAAATGAATGCTAGTTCTGCCCTCTGACCAAATCTATCAACCAAATCTATCAGTAAGAACTGTTGAGCTGAGCACAGTCATTATAATTTGTTGCTTGGTAGACATGGTCTCTTTTCCTTTCATGGAACAATGAAGAGAACAGGGAGGAAAACTGGGGTCCAGAACTCGTATCTCTGAGTGAAAGTGCCTCTCAGTGCTTCCTCTGATAAACAAATCAGTTTCTACTCTGCTCATCCACCTTGTTAAAGGGAAGTGTCTTTCGCCACTTACTATCCCTAAAATAGGCAAGGCGTGGATGAGAGTAACAGATGCATCAGCTGCTCCATCAGAAAATGAAAGGAAACTAGTAGAAATTTTATACTATAGTAGTTCTGTCTGTATTGATGATAGCTTCACCATCTAACAGACAGACTGTAAGGAGAACCCTGTTTTTCAGTAATGGTCCAGGTGCAATTGGATTTGGATCTGTCAAATTATGGCTATATGAGATGTTCAGACACACCGTCTGAGTCTGCATTTTTCAATTTGTTTTGGTGTTTTTGCAGGCAGATGTTGTAAATTAGCTATAAAAATATTAAAGGCAGGCAAAAATCTCTTCTGGTAGTTTCGAGTGTGATGTGGAATCCACACAGACTTGCTCACACAGACACTGAAACTGATATGACTCAGCAAAGATCCTGAAGTGACTTTAAATGATTTTCTGCTGCCATTTGCCCACTTCTTGGCATGCAGCGTCAGCCACACATCTTACTAGCTTCCCAGAAATCTGTGAAGTGTTGAGCTCTGATGCTTTCCCTCAGCCACAAAGAGACGTGAGTACTTTAACCATTAGTCTCCTTTAGCACAGCCAAATAAATATAGTCTAGTGTAACAGGAAACTTGTCAATATAAAGTTGCAGCACCATGGCAGTTACAGTTTAGAAGTAAGATTCCTATGATGCTTATAAAGTAACTTAAAGGTAACCAAAATTTTGCTCGCTCTTGACTAATTTACCTGGTAATTCACCCGTCAGTTATCAAGTGTTGCTTATTGAATACGTGAAAGATTGTCTCCAGTTATGGTAAAACATGCACGCTATTTTAATCAATATTGAAAGTAGTTATTGAGAGGATTTCAGCTGTATCTGCTGACAAATAAATGTACATGAATAATGTACACAGATACACTTTTACTGCTCTGTCAACTTTCTCTTCTGTAAGCATAGATACAGATAATACCAAATAGCTGTACAGTAAGCAGGTTTTTCCTCCTGTTATCCTGAATTGCTTGTATATACAAGTCTAGTAAGCACAGTCCAAATCACGGTCTTCTATTCAGCAGCTACATCAGTGTGGCCGTATCGTTAAGCAATTGAGTTTGAGCTCTGTGATAAAGTAACACAAATTTGTTTCCAGACTTATACCTTACAGCACGTTAAGTGTGTGATAGCTGGTGATAATCTGGTACGAACAATTGAATTCCTCTCCCCTCTGTCCTCACAGTAAATTGCTGACAGGCTTTCCTGATGGTCTCTTTAAAGTAGAAGAGATGCAAATATTTTTAAAATATCTATTCTTAAGGGAAAATAGAGTCTGAAAAACAGGGACTCCATGAGCATAAAGCTACTATTTGAAAGCACTTTGACTCACCATCTGTGTCAGTCCCAGAAGTGTCAGAAGAGGCGGACTGCTATGTGTAAGCAGTTTACCTCATCAGAAACCAAATGCTAGTGGCTATTTATTTGTCTTACTTTCAGAGGAGTGATCAGGACATCAGCGCTTTTTATGGTTGTGGGTGGAACGACAGAGCTGCTGCTGTGAGTGAAGCCTAGTAAGTATCTCTGAAATTATCTCTTATCTCTAGAACGTGTCTCTTAAAGCTTAGGTTTTAAGAAAGTCGACATGAACACAAGGTAATTTAAGGTTTTTTTCTAGCATCAGAGGACAGACTATGTTAGGATAGAGATATAACTGGAATCTAGGAGAGTGCTAAGTGCTTTCATCTTTATAATTGAGGCCTACTGGTTAGGAGAAAGGAAATAGTGGTAGTGCTACTGACTAAATGTGGCACCCTCAAGGATATCAGTCAAATCTTTTTCTGCAAAATTTGCTTGTTTCCTGCTGTATTTATGACACTCCTTCCAGATTTCCTTAACAGAAAGGACAATTTCCTTGCTTTCCCATTCTTCAAGTGGGATAATTATTGAGATTTGAACATGGCTAGAAATGAAGTTTATTCATGTACTTGGAGCAGGTTATCCTTTGAAAAAATGACAATATTTGAGCTAATTGGCAAGTGTATTATTGTTGCTTGTAACACACCTGGCTAATGGACAAACTGTAAACTGTACCAGTGTGGGCTACTACATTCCGTATTGTATGCTGCGGCCCTTATAAATGACTGTAAAAATACATCTTTAGGGGATTCTGTAATAAAAGTAACTATCTTGCAAGATCATTCTTGACTAACAGGGAGAAATCAAAAGCTTACTTTAGTGACTGAGACAAATACCTGGAATCCACAACACAAGGAGCACTCCTGTTAAGCCAGCGTTTGCTGTATATACATGTCACTCAGAAGAGGTGTATACATAAACTTCCTAAGAGTGTTTCTTTCAATTCATATCAAACATTGTTACCTACTACAGAATGCCTATTTGGCCATGAAGGTCTAGCTTAGCGTTTACAACACCTAGAAAGCAGGTAGTTAGCCCATCAGAATGGCTCAGAATACCGATTTTAGGTACCCAGAACCTGGTGGAGAACACGAGCTATTTCTGGAACTAATCAGGTTGCTTTGGTGACAGTATGAGCATAACCTGTGCATTGGTTATGGGATGGGGAGCATTTGCCCAGCCCCCTACTTAATGCCACTGTTGCTGTATCAAGTCCTTAAAAGATCACAAAGCCCACACATTATGGTTAGCAATACCATCTTTTTGGTACGGACTTCCACATTTAAACTGTGTGGGGCAGCCGCCATTGCCATTACAGGCTATAAACATCTCCTCCTATAAATTCTTGCGAAATCCCCAATAAAGGCTGTGTTTGTTAACCATCTAATTTAACATCCTAAAGGCTGCTATGGTCATGTAGTCGCAGAATTGAAATGCACTCTTTTTCTAACTAGATTTTTTCTGTCTTTTTTTTTTTTTAAGTCTGCATCTCTTAGATACTGATTTTTCTGGTGAGGTTCTTTATCTTGCAAACATAATATCAGCAATTACAATGACTTTTTAGGTGTATTGTAGATATAGGTGTATGTTATGTACGGTTTTAAAACTTACTTTGTCAGCCTAGGTACTACAATGGTTTGGGGTTTTTTTTCTTCTGAGTAGAGTAGTATATCTTTCTTCAGCTTATCTGCTGTATATATGCCATGTACATAAGTTCTCAGTTTTCTTCAAAGCACCTTTTCCAGTGCTCTGCATGTCAAGAGGTATAGGGAGAAGTGGAGGTTGATGAGTTATACAAGATGCAATAACACTTCTTTCTAGCTCTTCTTTTAGTGGCTTCCAACTCTGTCCAGATAATCTATGGATAACAAAACTTGTAAAAATACTAACACTGGTAGTGTCATTTTTGCGATTTAGAGCCAATACTCAACCTGAGATTGCTCAAGGCAGTAGTACACACCATTTCTTAGTTACTCTTCCCAGTTATCAGTATCCTTTATTAATGTTATTTTTTACATAATTGCTTAACAACAACAATATACTTGCCATAAAATAAAGATCTGAAGTGTTTATTACATAGAAAAAAGACACTGAGGATACAGCTACATTGACAAGTCTGGAAACAAGCAGAATACAGAGCACTGTTTCATATTATGGTGATTTTCTTTATAACCAAAATAGCTAGGAATTTTCTTAAAACAGTGTCTAAGTTATGTAGAGACTGAAATACCACAAGGCTGCAAGAGAGATTTTAGTATAATATATTATTAGCAATTGTTATTATATTTCTGTGGTTGCATGAAACTGAAAACAAAGTCTAGTGGCTTTTTTAATTGGTTGGAAACAGAAGTGCCAAGGTATTAACAGGACTGTCTCTTCTTATCCCGCAAACAGGCCGTTTCAAAGAATGTTTATCACTATGAAAATGGCTATCTATATACGTATATATGAGTTCTGCATGACAGAGCTAAATGACTTGACAGCTATTTTTGTCTCTAGATACGTGTTGCTGATACCACAGCTCACTTTCAATAAATGCACAAATACGGTTTGGATTATTCTGCAATTTATTCAGTTCAGTGAAAGGTAAGCTGCAGACAGGATTTGCATCCATGAAGATTGTATGAACTGTTTGTTTCTCTCCTTTTTTAAACAAACTCCCTTGTTATCAAAGATACCAATTCAGAAAACAATATGAATCTGAGTATAAAGTTAAGTATTTTAAATCGCATCAGCTCCAGTAAATCTCATACAAGCTTTTTAAATGATTTGCTGAATTGGAAACAGAGTTTTCAGCTATGTTAGGATTAATATGCTTTTCACTCTCAGCCTTTCTAAGCGGTTAATCCTGCGCAAAATCCACTTTCAGTCCTCTGATAGCTCGCTCTCTCTGTCGGTTTGATTGTTTTTTAGCTTGTTTATAGGAGCTTGTTGAGATTTCTGTTTTATTCATTTGTGCATCTAAAAATATTGGGATATCTGCTTGGCTATCACAGGTCTAACCTTACTGCTGAGGTTTGGTTATGTGCCATGGGTAATGGAAAAAATGTAACCATTCTACAGTGTTTTAAACTTAAAGGTTAGTACCTTTGACTATGTACCCAACTACAGAGGAGTTTATACCTAGCTGTTGCATTCGCATCTACTACTACTTTTTCTGTTTATCTCATTTTTTCAAAACCAGTTAAGACAAATATATATACGTATTTATGAAAGAGATGAAACTTGTTTGTTAGTCACAGAAATTCTGGTGTAAATACAGCTGTGGCCTCTAAGAATAATATAAATATAGAACAACACAAACATATAGGTTGTTTATGACATATTTTTCTGTTTGTTTTATCCTTTCACTCTTGACTCATGTGGCTTTTAAAACTTGTTGCCTACATGGTGTTACAAGTTACAAAGAATAAACCCCTTAGGGTTTATTATTTATTACCCCAGGCCCAGTATGTTCATTTTCCTGAAAAAGCAGTTACACTGAAAAATTTTGTTATGTCCCAGCTGAAACTGATAACTATAGTAGTTACAAACTCTTTAACAATATTGGTATTTTAATTGATACTGATAGGATTCAAGGCTAACACACAACAGTGACTTTGCAAACTTCTTTAGATGTTTCTGTACACGGACTTTGTACAGGCACAGATGGCTCCTCTTTAACTGTTGATAACAGTTTAGATCAGCCTCCCTATGTGCAGATTCACAAAACATTTCTTATGGCTGTGCAGCTATCTGGCTAGCAAACTTTCATTTGCTGGTTTTTCTTCCTTATCTTTCTGTGACCCCCTGGAAGCAGTCCAGAGACAACTTGAATTCCCTACGTTCCTGCAACTCTGTGGCTCACCGGCTGAAAATTGTTCAAGGCTCTAGGCCTATTCACAGAACTGCTTTAAAAAACTGGCAGAAAGATTAAGTTATCTTGAAACTCCTTACTGTTTCATACATGCATAGACACAATCACTTTTCAGTATAAAATATTAACTGAAGTTTATCAAAGTTCACTTAATTATTTAGCTAGTTAAAATATGAAGAGGAAAATCTATGAACATTTTCCAGTTTATTTTCTCTTGGTTTTCATCCGCATTTAAAACTAATAGGTTTTAAGAAGGTGTTTTACATTTTTAAATAAGCTGAAATAAAATACTGCTAACATAAATTAAAACACTTCATACTGCTCTAGCTACAAACTTGAGCTTTTGTGTTGAGATTTGAGAGATTTAAACCACAATCTTCCCACAGATTTTGAAATGAGCCAGTCAACAATGAAACTGCATATGGCTCTGAAAATCACGCTCTATGCTTGCCCGCCTAGTGTTGTTGGCCAGAATAGCTATTCAGGGTAATTGTGCATCTGCGTACTGTCTTCCAAAATAAATGAATGATTTTGTGGAATAAAAATGTCACAGTGGGGAGTCTTTCCAGGCTTACACCATCAAAACCATTCCAGAATAGCTGCCCTATTCGCTTTTCCCATGCAGTCCTGCAGTGATGTCCATGCTTTGTCCACATTTTGTTGGCTTGTCTGATTAAAAGCCTCTACTTGCTTGTATAAACTAGATTTTAAAAAGAAGAGAGATATTAATGGAAACTCCCAATCACTTTACGCTAACAACAAATATTAGTTCAAAGGCTAGGTCATCTAAAAACAGTGATATTCTGAAAAGGTGTTTCTCTCTTAATCTCCACCATTATATACAGTGACACTATTTTTTTTCCTAGCATGCATCAATTATGTTTCTCAGGCTGCAAAAAGTGACCTTGCACAAACTACACTGACAATGTGATTTGAGCAAAAGTCTTTGCTTAAAGGAAAAATATTATTTCACATTACAAAAACTCTAGGTATTTCCACGATATATAATTTCAGTGTATGAATTATGTTTTTTTAAAGTGTTAACAGAAAAACAGGAGAATATCCCAATATAGAAACTGCGGAAAGCAACAGGTATGGCTTATGACACAAATTCTGGACAGTGATGCTAAAATTAGAGGCTGATGAAGACCTAGACAGTAACCTAGAACATAGTTAGAATATCTGAACATAGGAACTACTCATATGAAGACAGACTAATGCATGTAGCCTAACTTCCATTTTGGAGCAACAGTGGCCAGTCACAAATGCTTAGGATAAAGACATTAGGAATAAGCAGACAGTGATATCTGCCTGTTAATCCTCTGAGCTAGTCTGCCATCACGTTCAAAACAAGCTGGAAATTCAGGTGACCCTTGCAGCAGTGTACTAGAGGATTCTAAATAGTTCACCAATGTTGCCCTATTCAGACGATAAGTCAGGGTATGATGTGCCAGTACAAACAGAGTCATCGCATACTGGATTTGGAAATTAATTCAGAAAGCTGGTGTGCCAAGGCCAAAGGGAACCCAGTAAGATAAACCTGACCATTCAAGGTCAAAACCCAGGAAAATAATGACTATGTTATTCAGGCCAAGTGCTGGAATGAGATGGGATGTATTTAGCTGAATGCTGGGATTCGTTTTCCTGTCGGATTGCATCTTCTTGTTGTTTGACATAGTGTCCAAGAATGTGCAAGGTCTGACCGAGGTTTGTTTTTCTCATAGCTGAGGCAAAGTCTCAGGACAATATCCACAAAGGAGGACCCTGTGGATTCCAAGATGTTTAGTAATTTTGTGCTCCAGCCTTTCCCTAATACATACCTGATAGGCATACATAGAGAGATATTTTCAGGGTCTTTGTCCTTTGTGCATTCCATTTCTGCAAAAAACGTAGTAGGAATACAATTCCCTTGAGACCTCTATGCTTTGTCAAATCTAGCTGCAGTTGCCGCATAGATGCGAAAGGTATTCAGGTTGGGAGAAAGATATGCGCAGCGACACTGCGGTCATAATGATTTTGTTTCCACTAGGACAAAGAATGAAGAGAAATTTTATTAGTAATTCTTAAGAAGTTCAGGGACTCCTTAGCTTTCTGAAACTCTTAATGACAAAGGAAAAATCTCTTACGTATTAATGGAACATGCCTATCCTTACCTTCTCTGTAATAGGCCTTGTCGCAAAATAATCACAGCTGACATAAGGACAGTGGTTCAGCCTAAACTCAAAATTCCATCATTATGGTAAAAACAAAAAAGCTCTCATTCTGACTGTGCCTTTAGCTTAGTAACCGCAAGGAGGGGAGAGATACATTATTGTTGAAGTGAGAGGTAACAAAATTCTAGCAAGTAGCTGCTCATCTGTAGTATGCTCACCCCATATGCATCAAATTGATTCCTCTGTTGTATTCAAATCGTAACAGTCACCTGGACAATGGATCTACAGTTAACAAAGAGGGTACGTACATGCTCTGAGTGGTATACAGGAGTCCTGGTAGTGCCTTTCCAGAAGGTGAGTTGTCACCGTCAGTGGCATGTTTACTGTCTTTAAGAGAAATGGCTACTTAGCATGATCCTAAACTCCAATTTGGGAAAGAAAAAATACAGTCTGGAACACATTTCTAGAAAGTTGCCAATCCTAGTCTTCTTTTAGCCATATAGGTATCTTTTTCATATATTATTGATTAGATTGTATTTGCCTGCAATCTGGATGTGCTGCTGTGGAAGCTCTTTGGTCTGACAGCAAAATCATTATAACTATCATCACAGTTATTACCTTTGCTAGTAGTCAGAGTAGGAATATAAAGTATCAGCTGGAAGTAAAGGCTACTATTTTGTAGCTTCCCAACGCCTGTCGCTGCCTATGCTCTCCAATTTGTGAGGCCTAGAAGATGAAGGAGATTTTAGAATGTTTCTAGTCTTTCTCCTTGAAAATATGGCGTGATTAAAAAAAGAAAAATCACTGATGTGGAAGACTGGTCACAGATTTTTCTGAGAGTTAACAGGTTATTTGTGGTTCTCTGTCAGAAACTTAGTTCTGGAAAGAAAAATGAAGTTATATGCCACAGGATTGCAGGGAAGGCAATCTGTGATGCCATCAGCCAGAACATCAGACTACAGCAAGCTCTCTAAAAGGTAGCAGGAAGGACCATTTCAGTAACAGAAGATGCAGTTTGACCAGGTGGAGCAGACAGCACTGATAGTAACTACCTAGCTGACCTAAGTAACATAGGCCAAACATTCAAAGGACCTACAATTGCATTATGTATGGTATTACAGTATTACTGATTAGAAGATTTTCTTGTTCCTAACAGCATTACTATCCTATCCAAACGGGATAGGAAAGCTGGATTTTCTCCTGCTACGGAAAAATAATTAAGGTTTCAGAACCTGTTTTATGCAGCAGTATTGGCAAGTTTTGTAGGCATTACATCTTTGGAAGATTTAGGATGAAAATGAAAAGTGCTTTTTTCTGGCAGTAAGGAAAATACTTTCAATACTGAGCTTTAATTCTGAAACCAGGTATAAACAGGTACGTTAAGAACAACACATAGTTTGTGCTGTGCAGGCTCCTTTTTACAGAGAGATATCTTTCTTGTGTCTGTACAACTCTTCCCTGTGGGCACCCTGACCAACTCCACATTGCTGCTTATGCCACTGCAGGCTGCTCACAGCTAAAACTTGGCTGTAGATTTTCTTCTGAGCTGGCATATCTGCACCTGCTAAATGTATATTGACCGGGTATCCTGCTCTGTGGGTCCCTCTTGCCATCAGTCTCCTTGCTGTCACTGTATCTTTGGTTGCCTCGCTGCTTCTACAAAAGGTGCTTTTTAATTGTGGTGGCAGCTAATTTTTTGGAATCTGGTACCCAAACGCTGAGATGCCAAAACAAAGTAGTCATGTTTGAAAATTTAGGCTCTCCATCTTAATCCCATGACAATATCCTGGCATTACTGTAATACTGAAATGTTGCTGAAAGCCCTAGACCTTTGTTACTGGCCATACTTCGTTGTCTGTTGGATTTCTTTAAAATGCTGATCATCATTTTCTGTCAGTCACTCTTGAAGTATTTTTCCCATTATCAAGGCAACCGTCTGTGTACTCATGCCTGTCTTAAAAGCGAAGATACACAGATGTACACGGAGCTGAAACTACTCCACTAGGGACTGCCTGACATGACTCAGAAGCAACAGTGTGAGCTGAGTGATACTGCCAATGTTAAATCAAAACTACATGTAGAGGCAGCACTGAAGACATTTGGGGCCCATTTCAAAACAGTCCTGGTCAAATGGCAGGGAAAGGGTATAGCAGAGAAATTCGCTTTCACGTCTAGAGCAACAGCTGAAGATAGATACCAGTACATGCTGCGGAACTGGAAGAACTGAAGGTAGAGGAATGCATTTATGTTGTGGACAATATCAACAATAAATCTTAATTGTCTGTAGCATTTAATAATCTAGAATTCGGCTGGATACGTAGGCAGCTTCTCTTCACCTTTCACTGCTGTTAGCTCAGGCCCTGGCTTGTTTGGAGAATTGTCATTTGAAAATATTATGTATGCCAGCAATTATGCCAAACTGTTCTGTCAGTAGAGTGGATCAAGCAGTCAAAATGATGCACCGTTTACAAAGTGCTTAGTTTCTCATTTGCTTACTACAGCATATGAATAAACATCAAGCCGTGGTCTACGCTGAAGAAAAACTTTCCCACAAATTCTTAACACTTCTAACCTATATTTGTGAAAGAGATTTAAAAATGGTTGGTGGTGTGTAGTTTCAGCTCTGGGGACACATTGCACTTGCAAAGCTTTTATCGGGTTAGGGGACCCTTCTTCACTCTATTTGTTTCCATTTCAGGATACCAATGTCTCTCAGGCTTTACTAACAAAAGGGTTTCCTTTCAACAGCACTGTGGGAAAAACACAGCTACATTTGAATATTGTCTGTATGACAGCTTCCTCAGGCTCTACAGCTGACAGCTATACTGATTAAGAGTTACAGGTTCAAAAAATCTCACAGTAGGCAAGGTCCTGCTGACTTTAATAGAAGTTACTCGCATGACGACTCCAAAATCGACAGCTCTTTTTCCCTTATAAAGACTTGTTTGAGAAAACAGGTCTTCAGAAAGACTTGTTTAAATACAAACCAAGTATTGGATTTTTTTTTTAAGAAGCTGCTCAATTCAAACTATTACAAAGTCAGAATCGTTCATTCAAGGATTTTTATTTTTTTTTTCTCACTAGAACATTAGGTAGATTAGCAAAACAAAAGCATTCATAGTTCAAGGTCCTTTCTGCCTGTTGTAGCTTTTAAACAAACTCAATTCTGAGTTTTCCCTTTGCACCTTTTCCCTAGTCTGATTAGCCAATGTTTGTTGTCTGTAGTTTTGTAATTTCCACTTCTTGGAAGATATGTAAATTAAGGAAACTTTATTATCTTGGAGCTTTGTATTTCCCTGAAAAAAGAAAAAAATTTACTGTTAAGGTTATGTGTGAAAAGTCACCTTCTCATATGTAAAGAGCTCAGCCTTCTGTCTTTGTTTTGATGTGGGTGTGGATTAAGCGTTTAACAAAAAGTGTTGGTAAAGTTCACACTACTTGATGCTTTTGTGAAGACTTGCTTAAATACAAACTTTCTAAAACAAAATATAATTCAAGTCTTCTCAATAAGCAAACATATTTTAATTCCTTCTTTAGCTCATTGATACTCACCTGGGAGCCTTTGCTCAGTTTAAATACTGTCTACTCAAAAAGGAGTCCCGTCTTTTATATTTGAAAGCTTGGGTGTTCTTGCCATCTCTAACACTTGTTCTAATAAAAGACATTACCTCTTCCCACAAACCTTGCCATATTATATTGTAAAGTGTAGCAGAAATAGAAGGAATTCAAGAGGTTATTATGGAGAGATTTCTGAATAATAGACAAAAAATATCAGAACTTTTTTAGAGAGGGAGCCAAATACCTGACAGAGGTATAGCAAATCAAAAAAAAGCAGAAAGAAAATAAATTGAACACACCTGATTACCTCTGGCACTCTCAGAATGTCAGAACAAAGGTTTTGCAACTAAACCAAAGAGCAAAAATACAAATGGTTGCTTTTCACTGGGGAAGAAAAGATCTTTTTTTTTTTTTTCCCCATTTCTATGTCTTTACTTAAAATGTCCTCTGTCCTTATTGCCTATTAGCTTCTGGTCTGTGTTGCAAGAACAGATGAATTTTAATATTCATGTTTTTGCAAAGAATTTTCAAGGTTCTACAGAGATGTAAAATTTAATTTTATCACTCAATATAGTCTTCCAACTGAGCGTTGATTTGTCTTTCAGCTACTCCCTAACACTTGCACAGGGCCTACAAGAAAGAGCAGCTCACATTGTTCAACAGTAGTCACTTCCGAACCTGGTAAGGAAGTAGCATGGAAATGCCATCACCAACCCCATCTGCTGAGAGGAAGTTTGCAGTGGGATTTAATATGTATATTCGGTTCTAACAAGCAGCTGCTTCTCTAGGGAATGGTGTATCAGACCACACATCACAGTGCAAAAAGAGACAGCATCCAGCACTCCTCTTGGGCGCTGGCAGTCGTACCCATATTTTCAGATACATACTTCTTGCCTTGTGCTCTGTTGTTTGGTTTTTTTATGTTGTCTATGGGTTTTGTACTAGGTAATGAGTGGCAGAAGAAGCAAAGAAGCAATTGGTTTGCCGTTTCAGAAAGCACTGAAGTAGCCAAAACATAAAAGCCTTTTGCATCTAATTGCCCTGGAGTTACATCTGGCAATGGCATTGCAAATGCAAGTCTACATAGATACTTCAGGGTAAACTGCTGTCAGCTGTACTGATGCCTGACAGGTTCTTTGCTCTGATCTGTTTTCATTGCACCAGTTTATACTTTGGTGACCAGATTAAGGTTTGTGTTCATTTGGTATGAATGTATTCTGTTGCATTCGAAATGCTGTTTGTGTTAATTTTACCTTGATTTAGTACAGCAGCATACAGCATTTTCTTTGAAATACAAAGGATTAAGAGTTTTACCAGGAACCTTTTGTGATTTGAAAACTACCCGGAGAAAGGGAGTTTCCATTTCTTTCTCCCATTTCTTTCACAGTCAGATTAAAGTCCCTTCCTACATCTGCATGGCTATATCATTCATACATAACGTACAAAGGTACATCGTCAGGATTTGTAATTAGGGCATGTTTTTTGTAACCCAGAAAAGTCTTATTTTCCAACACCAGCTCTGCCACTGATTTAATGAATAATTGTGCGCATATCATTTGGTCTTTCAACTTCAGTTGCTGCATTTGTAAGCAGGAATAGTATCTGATAAGGTTGTGCATGAGTTGATTAATTTAGGAAGGCAGGCACAATCATCCTTATGTTAAAAAATGGTTAAAGTTTGTCTGATAGCTGTTAGAGGAAAAATCATTATAGACTATGAACTTTTTAGAATATCAGTGTGCTTGGGAATACTTTCTGAACTATAACAGTGAGGGATCGACAATTTTGCTGTGGTTTTTTTTGTCTTTAATAGGAGGGAGAGCCAAGCTTGTCTTACTCACACTTTTGATATCAATGTGACTGATGTCTTGTAGGATGGGACTGGTGACTTGCAGAATAAGAGTAACAAAGCGTTGCCCTGCAAGGATAACTTTATGCAGGATGCAAAGGAATTTTGTGATTTCTAGCAGTGCTAATGGGGTGAAATACATTCTATATATGGCTGGAAAAGTAGGGACGTATACTATTCATTTTGACTTACAAAGATTTTTTTTTAAGTTAATATCCATTATTTCTAACCAGAATTATATCCATAGTTCTTTGCATTAAAATAGATTTGTAGGGGAAATGAGAATAGTCTGTTCAGGTTTTTCACATTTGCCAGGCTAAACCTATCTATCTACCTAATTGCATACCACAGCATCCAAACTGCAGAATTGTTTAAAAAAAAAGAAAACAAAACAAAACCCAAACTTCTCATTGCAACTAGCTTATCCTGTGGCATTTAAAATGTATCTTTGTAGAGCCTAGTAAAGCAAACACTTCAACCCTTTAGTAGTTATCATGAGTAATTAACTGTTAACAGTGTTCTCAGGAAAAGCGTGACATTTTGTTAATGTTCTACAGGAACACATAAATATAACCAAGGGAGAAGTTTGTTGTGAGCATCACAAAGCTGGCTGACACAGAAGAACTGGGGTAGATTGTAATGTGAGAGAAAAGGAAGGAAGATTAATTACATTTCCTGACATCCACCTTTATAGTCTCAAATCTTGGGGTAGCATCTCTCCTCCAACCTGTGAAGAAATATAGGGATCTGACTCCCTTCGGTTTAGTAAGTTTGTACCAAAGATGCGTTCAGTGCATAGCATTTTATCTTAAAATGAAGGATTATTTCTCTTGAGTTTTCAGAAGCAATTGCCTTTTCCAGGTGGATGATTTCCATTTGACTTACCCAGCACAGAATTATTGTGTTGCTAGCTTAGTGAAAACTCTGTAGTAACCGAAAGTAATAGTCCCATTTTGGTTTTCTGATACTGACTGTGGCCTTTTTAAGAGGATATTCCTCTGCCAAGAAGAGGAAAAAGATTACGACAAAGTGATACAAATCTCATAGACAGCATTTAAGTGCCAGGCGGCTGTCTCGCTAAGGACAACACTGCATATTCCCAGCAGGATACTGGTTTTATGTGTATTTCGGTCTTGCACTTCTGTTGGGTGAGGGTATCGCCTCCCCAGGGAGGCCTGCCTAATATTTGAAGAAGCTTTAAAGAGGGAGAGAAAATAATATGCATATCCTGGGAGAGGAGAAAAGAGAAGTGGGAAAAGAAAAGAGGGGAAGGCAGCTGACTGGAGAGAGTATGACAGTAGACAGCGTAGTAAGTTGAAATTAGGGTGTAACATGGCTGATGGAAAAAGCCTTTGCTTTCAAGTGGCTGGAGTCAGAGGAAATGGTGACAAACACCAAATATGATGTTAAAATGGTAAACACAAGTAGCTCCGTTGTTACTCTGCCTGTGACGCTAGCAGGTGATCACATTGGACAGGGTGGGAAGGAGTGCCTCCCCCAACGAGGATGTAGGAAGGCCATAAATATTCTGTCCAGCCTTTGTGTTTTCCCTCTTCATTTTCTCTCTCATTCTCCAGGTCCCTAACCCCACCCAAAATTTCCTTCTTTCTGGCAGTTTTGCGAAGAGCGTGACATTTCTACCAGCCCTCTCAGGATGGCTGGAAAGGAGATGAATGGGAAGAAGGGTTGCAGTTGGGGCTGAGCTGCCTTCTGTGCACGCAGCAGTGCTAATGGACCGGGAAGAAAGTGCCTCCTCCGCCTCTGTGCTCTTCCCTCTCCTGGCCCAGGGTAAGCCATGCTGCTGCCGCGGTGCTGGAGGCCCGGCGGTGATTCCACTTCTGCCAGAGCCCAGGCTCACCGGTTCGGGCATGGCAGCTGTGGAACGGAGCTATGAAGGGCAAGGCTGTAGGGCAAGAGGCAGTTGTCTTGGGAGGTGCCTTTGCAAGCAGAAGATGCAGGTATTAGGGAAATGAGGGGAAGGCCCTGGAGGCAGTGCTTTGATGAGGCTCTGAGGAGTGCGGAGAACCAGCTAGAGGTGCAAGGGGCCCCTGCTGTAACACGGGCAGTAGGATTTGAAGAGCTTTGCCTGGATGGAGCCTGCACATACTTTGCTATATACTTTTATATGCAAAGATTTGGGGCAGGGAGAACAGAAAGTGTGCACTGTTTCACTTGGAGAACTGGGACACCCACGTTGGGGCAGGGAAGAAAGTGGAGGTACAAATAAACAGGAACAGAACAAAGAAAGATGACAAAAGCACTGAAAACGGGAACAATATTTTTAAAGAACAAACAGGAGTTGAAAGACTTCCCAAAGCTGAACTGTATGTTATGTAAAGGTTGTATCAGCCTTGAACTCCTTTTTTTCTCTTGCTTTCAGCAACAGGTGAGGACTGTTTTGGGAAGCAAGGCTGGAGGTAAAGACACCATTGGTCAGTAGCTAGCTTAACTGAAAAAGGGGAACAGCTTTCTGGCTAGGTAGGGATGGAAGAAGCAATTTTCTGTTTCTTTGTTTCCCCAGAAATGATGTTTGGTCATCCTAAAGTACTTTGACATAAAACCTTTTAGGTAAGCAATGCACCACTGTGACCTGCTGTCAAATGATAGTGATGACTTTGTCTTGATTGCAAGGTTGTCTTTTTGTGATAGAAAGTGGTTAGGAAATACACCCCCGTTCTTGTGAGGCAGCTCAGTGAACAAATGCAGCTTTTTGGAATACCTTATAGGACCTGCATTTGGGTTAAATCAAAATGTCCCACCTGCCTCAGTGGCCTACTATGGTGTGGGAGCAACAGTCAGTGGCAGGAACAGAGGAATACTTTATGCCAACATTTCTGTGAAATCCATATAGTTTTGTGAATCTGTATCATTTAGGACCTAAACTACTCCTCCACAGTGGCTAGATTAGAATATTTACAAGTTCCTCAAAATCTTTCCTTCTTACTAACATCAGTTTATTTTGAATCTGCAAATTGCTTTTCCCACCATCACTGATCTGTTGCTAATATTGTCTTTCTCATTGATTGTACCTGAGAATGCAAAAGCATGATTCAGTGAATTATCACCTGTTTATTGGTAAAATCAGTATATGAGCCTGTGAAATCTCTCAGTCTTTAGATGTGCTTGTCTAGACTTGGATAAAAGATGAATTTTTGAGAACATATTAGCTAGCTTCAACCCAATCATCTAATCCCATGAACATGCTAATGGAGTTTGCCTTGTCAGTATCAGAAATTTAGACAATGTTAGAGTTCACTCGCCAATAAGTAACAAAATAGCCACTGTATTATTGCACTAAAGGCAAAACTGGACTAGTTTGAGGCAGGCTCTGCGTACTAGGAAGATAATTATTGAAAACTAACTCCCCACTTCCATCGCTTTCAGCTCTCTCTCTCTTACGCTTTGTTCAGGTCATTTGCCCAGTAAAAGACTAGACACCTTTTTTTCCTGGATCACTTCTCTTCTAGATTAGTGATTTGAACTGGCTCAGGAAACGGGTCTGACAAGCTCTGAGGACAGCAGCAGGTAAACAGAGTAATCACACTGCTGGGGAAGAGCAGGGAGACTAGGTGAGCAGCAGTGGTGAGCTGTGAGTTGCTGGATCCTCTGACCCCATCTTGTGTAACTTCATTTCCACAAAGGTATTGAACATTTTTGAAAGGTTTAACAAAGCAAAGCTGTTCTGACAGCACTGGAGTCCAGAGATGAGTTGACCACTCTCTTTTAAGTCCCACTCACAAAACGACCCCTGTTCACATGGGTCATGAGAAGGCAGTAGGTTGTGTTGTTACTTTGCTTGCCTGGGCATCTAGATTTGGCTTGAATATGTTCTGAGTTCCACTGAACTTCTTTCTTGGGAGGCACAGAAATCAGGGTATCTCCCAAATACCATTTAACTGTGGCACAAAAATGAGACATTGCTCACAGTTAATTGAGCAGATGTGTGACTTTATCTCCTCCTTACTGCTGAAATAGTTAACGGTGTTGACATGTAAATTAACCTTACTGTTTGTTCAATAAAGAGCAGAAATTTTCTCTCCCAAACAAGTACAGTCCACCCAAGGAACCATTACACAAATACCCCAGGACTTGCTCCCAGCTACTTGGTTGGTTAATTATATGCCCCACCTCTTCCTTATCAGACTAGGAACCCTATTTCGTCATCAGGGAAACTATCACAGACGCAACAAAGCCACCAGCGTTTGTAAGATAACTGCAATCCCTTCACCTAACATGCACTGTCAAAACACTGTTGGCCAACTCATTGTCAGAGTACACTGACTGTCATACTCGCTGTGTACAGATCAGTGCTATGCAGAACCTGCCACTGTGCACCAGGGGTGTAATATTTGGGCATAGCAGAGTTACCGTCTCCTCAGCTTGCATACTTCCCAGTCGTACTTGTCAGCCCAGCGACCCTGGCAATCAAAAATGACAACAGTAATGGGAAAAAACCTCTGACACTATTTGCAGCTTCTGTATTCGTCCCAGTCAGACGAACAACTACCTGCCTTTGGGCTCCTACAGTACTTCTGGAGCCAGTTTAACTGGTTCAGATATGGCACGGTCTGCTCTGCCAAAGCCAATAATGCCTGCGGCACCCAGGACAGCCTGTTGTGCCTGTTGGTAGTCCAGAGGGTGCTTCACTCTTGCTCACTAGCTTTTTTTTCCATGCTGGATGATCTTCTTAAGAAGGTCATTGCAGATTCAGATGCCATTGATTGTTTTGTGACTGGGTGAGTTCTGGGACTGTTTTAAATTTGGCTTGTTTAAAACTACAAAATACCTGCATAAATAACAAGGTGGCAGAGAATTTCTGTTTCTTAGAGCTATCTGCTATTTTAGACTTTAATATAGAAATCCAATTGCCTGTTTTCTGGCACAACGCAGGAAAAAGCTCAAGGATGGGAATGTACCACTGGGGAATTGAAAGGAACAGTAGGGATGTCTGTAAGCAAAATGCCTACAAATATCTGTTTAACCATGGCCTCAGCATATCACACCATCTGTGTACCTTTGCTGTGAGCCAGAGAAGGGAATTAAGTGCCTTTAGTTCTTTTTCTTTCCCAGACTACGTGACAGCTTGATAGGTCCTTTATTCCCATTCCCAGCACAGCCGTGCATGCTGACGCAAGGGAGAGGGTGCTGTAAGTGAAATGTGGGCAGGCAGAAACTGTGTGTGTGCAGAGGGGAAATTATGGTGTTTGGCTACACAATAAGCCAGTATTACTGCTGAAACTACAGCCTGAGGCACTACCTTCCAAAAAAAGTAAAAGGGGGGCAGCTGGAATATTTTTATTGTGCCTGAGCTTGGTTATCTCCTTTGCGTCATAGCTGCACAAAGTGGCAAAGCCGGTGGCAAAGCTGAAGGGACAGGATGCAGCAGCATGAGGTCAGGACTAACAGAAGGGGGATGCTGGGAGCTCCTGCAGCCAGAAGTGCCTGCACAGGGAACCACCGCCTCGGACCTCTGGCGAGCTGGTGAAGTAATTTCTGTGAAGACTTGGACAATAACTCAACACAAATGAAGTTGTAGGTGTAATGATGTTTTGAATCAAAACAAACTAGTTCAAAATTTAAATCGGTAATAAGTGCTTAAAGCTATCATTCAGGAGAGAACTACTACTGGCATAATGGTCCACATTTTTGAAATGCAGAGCAGTGAACCTCTCTGAAGGCCATTTGTTGGGCTTCCTGTGAAATTATATGTGGCTCCTGAGATAGGGCTTTAATACAAAATGTATATCAGCATATTCTTAGCTGTAGGTGTGTGAATTGCTCATTGAAGTCTTGCTTACCTACATGGCTGAAATGAGACATAGGATGTTGTTGTTTCACAACACTTTCAGCTGACATAAGCCAGCACTTCTGCCCAAAACAGTGCAAGGGTGAAGTTAGAAGATCCAGTTGAGCCAAACTAACAGGTCGTTGCTGCTGAAAGGGGGTGGTTCTTCCGTCCGCCCCCTCAACCTGTCTCCCTGCTGCTGGCCATGCACTCCTTACGCTTCTCCTGCCCTGGCTCTGCTATTCCTCTGATCCTTCAGTGCGCCATTCCAGCTCCCATGCAGTTAAAACACAACAACAGTTGTCCCGTGGTTTAATGAGCTGAGCTGGCTCACTGGGCTTTAGGGCTGCACAAGGAAGAAGGACCAGGCTCCATAGCTGCAGGCAGGTGTAGAGGAGAGGGAAGGAGGGTGTGCGACTGATGTTTTTGGCAGCAGCAAGCTATTAAATTGGCTCGGCTTCATCTTCTTGCTGCACCCAGAGCTAACCCTGCTGGAATCCCACCTGGCTCTTATTTTTTCCTTCCCCACCACCTCCTTCCTTGTGCCAGCACCAGTATTTGCACAGCCAGCTTATGAACTGCGCCAGGCATCAAAGCCAAACCAACAAAACCATTGTTTAGCTTTAACTAAGATCAGCTTTACAGATGAGTGGCAACGGGTAGGAAGGAGTGGGGTATGGGAGTGGAGGGAAAGACTGGGGCGTTTTTTTTCAGCAGCAGTGACTGCTTAAGGTGTTAGTGAAAGTACATCCCTGGAGGTCTGGTGCTGTGGTTGAGCCCCAGAAAATGAGACATACTGAGTTTCTAGAGCATATCTGCATGAAGCTCAAAGGGGAAGGGCAATGGATTTCTCTGTTTCACATTTTGTTCGCTGACTTCTTCCAAAGGGTAACTTGACCCAGTTATCCATCTCAGGCAATCCCAGATTTCTCCTCCTAATAAAATCACCCTGTGATTTAGTCAGGAGTGTGTAAATGAATCACCTTGTCAAACAAGTGGAAAAAAATACACTGGTTTTTGCTTTTTGAAATACATATGACCTGTTTGGTTGCTAGATATTTGTTTTAAAACATAATAACTGTTATTACTGCTGAGACAAACACAATACGATGCCAAAAACTAAACTGGATTCACTGTCAATTGTGCATTTTTAAGTTCCAGTTACCCAGGCTGTCTGTTTTCAGTTCCAAATCATCACAAAACAACCAGATTTAACTTCTCAAGAAATGCTGGATTTACTTGAAAGAACTTAGTAGATATTAAGAGGTTGTTGGATGTGTTTTAGTGTTGGCTGTAATGGCTGAAGTTTAAAAGCTTAAATTTTAGATTACACAAGACGAAGGAGCGTAGAGGAAAAAATGGAAAAGCTGGACTGATGATGTGACTGTAGCCCACGCATCGGCTGCAGAGCTGAGTACACAATCACACTTTCTCTTAAAAATAGCCCCGATAAGCTACCCCACAAAGAGTTGTCATGACATGACTGAGGAGGCAGCAGAGGGTAGGAACGAGGTGGTGGGGTTGGAGGAGGAATGGAATAACAGCCAGGCCCCTGAAAGAAATGTCTGTATGGCTGTAACCTGCGGGGGTGTCCCAGCGGGCTGCAGTCAGAAAGAGAATAAGCGGTGGGTGTCATGGAGGGTGTGAGCAGAAGCAGTGATCACTAAGCCTGTCATCAAACACTATGTTCAGGGAAACCTCACGCCAGCCGTGGCCTTGTTTACAAGTATTTAGGATAATTACTTTTCTATTTATGGTTGGGAAAAAAACTCACTTTGCCACATTACAGCCTCTTTACTGCAATTCAGTGAAAAGTTCACCATAAAAATGAGACCAACTACAGTAGCCTTTTTCTGGTTGTGTGCTTTGTTGTTTTATTTCCTCTGAACTGGAAATTTTTATGCACATTTATAAAGCTCTTTTGTTTTATGCCAATGTTTAGTTGACTGTTATTGGCCAGATATACTATTTTAACGTGCAGGTATTTTTTTCTGCCATACCTGTCCTTGGATGTGAAAATAAATTGAGCTTCTGTTGCTGTTCCTACAGGACACTGAAATTTGCTATCTGTATACATGTATACAAGAGCAGCTTCGGTGTTTATTGGGAAAAAAAGAAGAGTCAAGAAAAAGGATGAAGAAAATTAATTTTAAAATTTAAATTCCCTTTAGATTTGTAATTTTTTTTCTGCAGTAATCATGCGTCTGCGTTCCCTTGCTCTAAGTAATCTGCTCCATTAATTGAATGTGTGTGTTGTCAAATTAACCCTTGGAATCATAAACTAGAGTTTAGGGTAATTTAAAGATGTATTTTTATAAGTCTTGGAGATAAAGATATCACCAAATGAGATGTAAGAAATTACTATAAGTCAATCAAAACTTGGGCCAAGTAAGCCCAAATCTAAAGTATTAATTCCACAAGCAGACCTCGTCCTTAACATTAGCTTAAGCCAGGTTGGCCACATACACAGAGTTTTAGCGTGCTATAAAATGCTTTTAGAAACAGACTATCTTTGGGCAAGGTCCACTATCTTATAACAAGCAAGAAGAGAAGAACTTTTTCACTAAAGAGAAATACTGAGAGGTAGGCTCATATTACCATATTACTAATGATAATGATGAAAACACTACTGCATGGTATTAGAGCTATTTAGAAAGCACATCCTCAGTCAAAACGGCTTGCTGGTTTCCTTCAACAAAGCTGTTAGATTCCTTCAGACTCTGCCCACTCTAGAGGATTTAGCTGTGCCATACTGTCTGCTGCCAAGCACTTCGACTCCCTGTCCTCTGTGGAACTGAGGACACCAAGTCTATACAGTAGCCTTTTTGCACATTGAGAGGCTTATTTTTGGAAGGCTATGCCCGTGGAGCAATGCTGAGCTCTGCTTGCCAAGTAAGGTGCCAGGATGCTGTGGCATACAAGGTCCGATTTGTACCGGCTCCTGATTGTTTCATTGCCCCGTAGAGTGGTCTGATCCTGACTGAAGTTTTTTACCTTCTCAGTAGCAGTGTGCTTGCCTGCCTGTATTTTCCAGTGCCCTCCGACTGTCCGTTCAGATGTTACAGTGCGAGCCAAGCAACTTCCTCCTAAGCTTTTGCCAGGATCACTCTGAACCTGAATGTTTGACACATGACTGAGACCACCATTGCTTCTGAGTGGTGGCCTTCTAGCTTATCAGACAGTATCCAAAGCAGTGGCTCCTTTTTTTCAGTCATCTAAACCAATCTTGCTGCTGCAGCCCTTCTTTTGCACTAGTGCTGACGTTTGTCTGAGCTGTTTCATTATGCTAATCCAGCAGAAAATAAATTCAATAGAAAATAGTTTTCTGCCATGTAAGGATATCTCTATTACCTTTCGCATCTGTCACCACTACTTTTGTTTAGCTTGTTTCTACAATCCCCTTCTCTATTCTTCTTCCTGTATGAACACGCTATTTTCTTGCTGTAAAGTACAAGTTGTATTGGTGGCTCTCCAGAGAGAATCACACAGAATTTCTTCACCTCGCCTAATGACTATAAATTGAAGTTGACTTTCTTTGTTTATGTCTGTGCATGCATACACGTTTGTTTGATTTTGGTTATGTATTTCTGGCTTTGTGTCCTTAAATCTCTTAATACATTAAAATTGTGTCCATTTGCACTGCCCGTTTGAAATTTCACCTTTATTTTAACCTAAAGTGTAGCTTGATACTATAAAGATACAAAGGAATGCAAATTTTTTATAAATTAAAAGTTCAGCTGTTCAAAATGAGGGCAAAAGCTATTGCATTTTGTTTTGGTTGAGTTATTTTATACAAGCTCAGAACATAATTTAAGAACAACTCCCATGTTTTGCAAGCATGGGGCAATTACATACGAATATCCCACTGACACCTGAAGATTTAGAACCGTATTATTCAAGACTCTCATACTTTAGGGATTTTAGTACTTTGTGTCATGCATGCTGCTGAAGTAAAGGCATGTTACACCTATGCAATTTCATCACCTTGTCATTTAGACTGGACCATAACATAACCTGAGATGATGCAGGCAGGGGAACTACAACATACCACTCATTTCACTAACTCACATGCTGCACGCTGAAAAATGTTGTTACTCCTGTTGACTAACCCTGTCATGCCCATTTCTATTAAGGCTTCACAGTTTAGTCTTTGGAAGTTGCTAGTGATGTTGAAAATGATGAAGAATGATGAAAATCCTGTATGAGCTAAACTGTGAGAGTCTCTCTGTCCTCTCACAATCTGTTCCCACTGTTGCTTTCACTCACACATGGTGTTGTAAGGCAATTAATATGAATTGAGTTTATTCATTTTGCTCATCCCAGAAGTATGAAGTTTCATGCATGTATGCCAAATTTATTGTCTCATATACTGTAGTTCTGTTTACCCATGTTTGGAAGTTTCAGAGAGCTCATCAGAGGAAAACATATAGTTTTTCCATTGCACAATGGAACGGGCACAATGTTAGACCAATATTATACCTGTCACAAAGAGAATATTATACCTGTGTCCCATTGTGATATCTTTGTTAGTTTAAAGACCCCAAGTCCCTCAGGGAGTGTCACAAATCCGTATAATGTCCCTTTGTGCTAGATTTTTGTATTTCTGTCTCTGATTTAGTAGACAGATGTGAAAAAGCATTTGAAGCCAGATAACTCCCTAGTAACTACACAGCTGCAGATGTTGAAGAGAGCAAGTTATTCTGGCTAAGGTCAGTATTAATTTATGCTCAAAACTTTCCTTCCAGACATGCCATTTTTTGATGGTATAATATATCTTACTGTTATTTTGGGCTGATCCCTCCCACACTGATCAAACTGCTTCCCCATCTGTGGCCTCTTCTAGCATAAAGTTGTAAAGCATTCAGATCCCAGTATTTGCTTTTCCTGGGCAAGGGGAGTAGTCTTAATTCACAGACAAAAGCAACAGTAGGTTAAAAAAGCCTCAAGACAGCAGAATTTCAAGGCTTTATGATATCTTACATCTATGAGAGTTTGCAAAAACAGTTTCTTCTCTACCTTCATGTTGTTATTTCTGCTCAGAAGGGCAATGCAATCAACAGAAAAAAGTTCTAGTTTGCTTTTGTCACTGGCCAAATTCTGAATGTTCATGTCTTTTTTTCCCCTCCCTTTGATCTGTCTAAAACTCTTAGCAAATTCCCACTCTGCTATGACCCCAGCTTTGGCAGAACTGCAAGCTGAACTCTGTATAATATAAACAGATAGTACAAAATAAAGTGCTGCTTTGTAGTCAATTGGCATTAGCTAGTGGTCATTCATGGTAGGGTAACGTGGTTGTCTAATGCTTTAAATTTTGAGGTGGGTTGGGTAACCCATGCAGTTTTAAAAGGTATTTTTAAACTATAGTCTGACCTCATTTAGCTTGGACAACTGCCTTTCCCGTAACAGACAACATTAGTTTTAATTTTTTTAAGTATATTTTAAAAGGTTCTAGATTAGCTAAGGTCATTCAGAAGTCCTAAAGCCTCTTCTGGTGTCCCTCTGAGTTTAGTAGGATTCTTTCCACTTTTTTCAAACATCAGTGAATGTTGAAAAAGAACAAGCAGCTGACCTTCGATGGGGAGGCTTCAAACATGGCATGGTACATTGCAGGCATATGCCTTTTTGCTATCAACCAGCCAACAAAGTTATATAGCTGCCCTAACTTGGCACTTTTAGCACTTCTTACTAGTTTCAGCTCAACACCATGCTAGTGAAGCTGAAGGGCTTCAGGTCAGCTTGGAGCACGAGTAGGAGAAAATTGTCATCTGCACAAAATACGCTGTTTAGATATAACTATGAAAGATTGCCCCTCATACACATTGTCCAATGCTAAATGAATCTATCACATTAGGACAGTATCCCAGCAAATGATCTTATTGGCTCTGGAAGTAGAGCAAGGGGAATTAATGTGAAAAGGATCAATTCAGGTTTGGAAAAGAATTGCAAAAGAAATGCTATAACCTACTGAAGCAGGCTAAGAATGGTACCAACACTACAGTTCTCCTTGGTATTATTCCATAGAAATTAATTATGCCTTGAGAAAAACATCTCTCTGTATAACATATGTCCTAACTCTTCTCTCACATGGTACAGAAATAGCAGGTTCCCCACCGGAGAATCTCAGGATTGGCCCATGATCATGACTGTAGTGATAGGACAAGGGATAATGGTTTTAAACTAAAAGAGGGTAGACTCAGACAAGATATAAGGAGGAATTTTTTTATGATGAGGGTAGTGAAACGCTGGAACAGGTTGCCCAGAGATGTTGTGGATGCCCCATCCCTGGAAATAACTCACAGTCAGTTTGGACGGGGCTCTGAGCAACCTGATCAAGTTGAAGATGTCCCTGCTCATTCCAGGGGGGTTGGACTAGATGATTTTTAAAGGTCACTTCAAACCCAAACCATTCTGTAATTCTGTGATTCTATGATTCTATGACTTGTGTCACAACACACAGTATTGTGGTGTCCATGCCTGGTTTTGGAAATAGCTATTTTATTTCTGCTACTTACCAATTTTGCCTGCAGGTTTGCCTCCACAGGCACAAAGGTTCAGTGTTTGCATATAAGGCAGTGCAAGAGGATTTTTTTTCCTTGTAGCCACTTGCACTGGAAATTAAAAGAAAAAGTCATAGGAAAAATGTATGGTCTCAGAAAAAAAAAAAAAAGCTTGCTTTTGCAAAATTCATATTTGGGGGCAAAATCTGAGTAGACTGTTATCTTTTATAATTCATGGGTATGGTTATTTTGGTTTGGGTCATCAATACACAAACCCAAAGTATTTACTTTTTTTGAAATGAAAATTTTCACCCCTTGAGAAACCTCTAAGTTATCTTGAAAAAAGATACCATAGCTCTAAAATTGAGATATCCAGCAATTCTAAAGTATCTGATCTCTATAAAAGGCACTGGAACAATTTGCACTGATTCCCACTGAATTAGAGTCACGTCTTAAGAAACACCAACTTTAGTTAGCTTAACTTTTAAATATTCTCTTGATAGAAAGCTGTCATGTGTTGAGCAAATAGTAAATAAAAGTTGCTAAAATAAAGATGGCTTGAATGATGATCGTGCTCTTGATCTCCCAGCCTTCTAGACCAGGGACCTGGCCAAAGGATGCCATGGTTCCCTCTCAGCCAACGTGCCTGTGTTTCTCCCCCTGTAGTGAAAGACAAAGTGGGAGCCTCATGAATGCATATGTCTCACTCCGTATGAGGCTGTAATGTAGCTGGGATGCACATCCAGGAGTTTGGGAGTATTCTGCGTGCTCAAGTTACAGTGTAGTTACTGTGATCTTCGGATACAATAAACTAGCAAGTTAACCGAGTGGGTTTAGTATGGTTGTAGCCTTTTGCATTGTTTGGACTTTGGTGTTTAAACTAGTGTTTTTGCTATCGGATATACTTTTAAGAGACTCCCTAGGTCCTCCTCAGTTTTATTAGTGTGTCTCTACTGCTTATGCCAGTGGTTGTATTCTATTCTTAGAGGTGTTACTTTGTCAGTATACACTGCCCCTTAAAATCACTCTTATTTATTGCCTACAGCATACATGTAATACCCACCTCTAGGAATTTGCAGATGATCTCTCAGAAATGCTGCCAAAATTCCAGGAAGGCTTCAGGATGGTCCCCCTTACTTGTGGGAGACAGTGTTTAATGGCGAACTCATTTCATAAACGCTTGCCACGTTTTTTCAGCTGTGCACCTGCTTTGGAAAGAAACCTGAAGTGGAGCCTGATGTTGCCTCACAAGATAAAGCGTGCCAACCCCCGGCGCAGTATCCCACTAGGCAAGCAGAGAGTCAGCAACAGGAATTCCAGTCACCGTGTTTTGTAGATGCCAGATCTTAAGCTTCAGCTCTCCAGCGCTAAACTGCAGCGTGCCATGGATCTCATGCCAGAATTAAGGTTGCCTGTTCATAGTATAGACATGTCTTTCATGTTTGAAATTACGTCTAAGGAAGAGCCAGAGATAAGGCAGATACTGGCAAAGGGAGAAAGGAGAAGGGAATTTCTACATTTATTAGTCATGTTATTGAAGAAAGAGGAAAGATTTTATCACATCTGTCTTGCTGAAAGCAAGGCTCTGGGTTCACAAGATCTGCTGGTAACAGTGCATAACTGAGTCTCCTTTCATACGTGTTGATGCTAGAAGGCCAACATCACTTTCCTTACGATAAAGAGGAAAAAAGTTCTGTCACTGAGGTGTTTGCTGCATGTGTGCCTCTATGCATGACCAATAGGTAAGAATTAAGCTGGCATTTGTTCTAACTGTTAATAGAATGTGAGTGGGGGGAACACAGCGCTGATCTGCATGGGGACGGGAGGAAAGCTGTGCGATGCACTCTCCACTGGCCCTGCCCCATGAAAGGGCTGAAGTCCTCCTAGCTACCCCCTGCTTGCTAAATGCGTACCTGGTGATTAACCTACCTATCGTGAATGAAATGAAGACTAATGACATGAAGAGAACTACAGCATTCCTACTTACGGCAAGCCCTTTAACAGAAAAAAAGATTGACTTATTAATTAATGGGTTTTGTTTCTTTTACTGGAAAGAGGAGCATCGTCCCTTTAAAAGCCTTGGCCTCCTTTTCTAAATGTTGTTGCTGAGCTGTGCCCCACCCCTGCATAAGCAACACCTGCATACCTGCAGGGCACTTTCTTCTTGATGCCTTGTATACCTTGATAATATATGTTGGTGGAGTGGTCTAGATTCGTGCTGTTTAGCTATTCACTTTATTGATGTAAGGACATTGATCTAATATTTGCCAGATCCCCGGTGATGCCATAACTTCCAGTGCTTCTGGTATCCTTTTTGCAGCATTTGTGTTCTTGGAAGCCACTGTGCTGATGAGTTTTAAAAGGAAAAAAAGGCACGCTCCTTCCTCCAAAGACACACTCAAACGGCAAATCCTAGCAAGAGGAATAGGAACCGATTCCGGAGAGCTTGGCACAGTGGGAGCTGTATGCAACAGTCTTCTCAGCAAACTGATAGTGTTTCAGAGCCGTTTCTCAGCGTTGCCTGACTGCTTGTGACGTATGTTAAGCTGAATTGGGGATCTGTGCAATTGCTCTGGATACAGAAATGTATAACACGTCCAGGAACGCTCAAAGTACGGATCCTAAGGGGTCTGAGGAAGCCTGGTGGGTTTTAAGGAGGAGTGAGGCATTTGGGAGTGATACAATATTCAAGGCTTCCAGAAATCTTTCTTCACCAAGCTATATATATGTGTATCACTCTAAGAAGAAATAGTTAACTTGCAGAAAAAAGTGCGGAGGATAATGTTCTTTGCCTCTTGACATGCATGCCGTTGAAGTTCTACAAGGGACCAGACTGCTGCTCTGGGGAGCAGTGGGTTTACTAACAGGCGTAAAGCTATGAAATTAGCCATTTCTGTTTCTCACCAGTAGTGTCGAAGGGGTGTGAGCGGAGCATTGCTGCTGCACTCTGATGGTTATCTGCTTCTGGTAAGGTCCACCAGCGCAGAGCAGGCATCCCCCAACGGGTATTTTGGGTCCTCCGGCACGCTTAACACACAGGCAGTGTATTGATAGATTAAGGTCACATTTTCCTTGTTCAGTGAAGGAATAGGGAACTCAAAGCCATTGCATTTTCAGGTTTTTACACATTTAAAATGTAAATGGGGTAAATAAGACACTCCTTTGAAACAATTAATGAGATCTTCATTATGTGGGAAGGACGGAGAGCGAGAACAAAATGTTAGGAGTGAGACCACGAAGGTAAATACACAGAGGAGAAAAATAATCATCGCACGTAGGCACAATGTAAGCTGCGGGAAGAGGCAGAGGAGAAACCATTGTGGGGCTTACTGGGTTAGGACAGCAGGAGGCAGGGAGATGGTTCGCAGGGAAAAAATGAAGGCATGTGCATGCTCACCAGAAGGAGCTGCACAGATGTCAGCCAGGGAGGAGCTGCTCTTCCCGTGCTTTACAGGATCAAAGAGCAAGCGCAGTATTTTGGTGTATGTTTGTATAGTGTATAAAACAATGCAATTCCAGTCCTGATTACTATTAAAAGATAGCGTAGACACAATCAAAAATCATCACATACAGGCCCCAGTAAGAAAGACGAGGCAAGGGCTTGGCAAACCACTGGCTGACCTAGTCTGTCACTCCTTATTTTGTTCCCAGTTATTCATCGTAGAGCTAATTAGTGGCATATTGTACAGCGGAGGTCATTAAGACTTAGACCTCTTTGCATCTTCTCCAGCTAATTTTAAAACCAACTGGAGTGTTTTGGTACTTTTTGTAGACAATGCCACTGTATTCAACCCCCCACTGCCCTTTATTTTGGCATTTGCACATTGTCACTGCCATTAGTAGGGCTTCGTTTCAACCCGGCGCAATGGCCGGAGATTTCCCAGTGTAGACACACTGCTGTTCTTTTTTCTGGACTATAGTTCTTACCTGGAGTAGGTGCGAGCAGTACGCAAATTCTGTCCCACGTGCTTCACATCAAAAGGACCTCACTTGTGTGTAGATTGAGAACTGAGCTGCACTAGAGAAAACTTCCAGGATGACAGCTCTGGAAAAATCAAATCAGCTTTAAAGAGAAACACACAGCATTTAGCTGGCTCCGCACTGATAACAAGCATTTACAATCACTAGATCATGACAACTGCACCATGCAGGGATAATTGTCTGTTATAAATGGCACTGTAGTAAGGAGGAGACCAGTGATCTGTCTTTAACATGATTATACACCACAAATCAACGATAAGGCAGGCATTGCTTCTCTGATTCAGTTTCGTCAAAGATGAATGACCATAAGGCAAAGAAAAAGAAAAATCAAAACAAAGCACATGATATGTAGATGCTTTTCAGCCCCCAAAAATCTAGAAATTAATTATTTCATGGACTGATAGACTGATACATCTGAGCAAGACAATTATAAAGAGAATGTGAGGTTTATAAATTCATTTTGGCCTTAGTGTTCACTCTGCACCATCCTGCACCACAAAGCATGCAGGAGATGTTACACTGTGAGGGAGATAGGAGAGCAGGTCCTGACCGCTTGCAATTATCAGAATCCTCATGAGCATGTTCCTCTTGAGCCAATGGTGTCATTTTTGGTGTCCTGGCTAAATTTCAGTTTGATTATTTACATTCTGACCACTTAATCTCCCAAGAAGCATAGTTGCCATTGTCTTTAATTATTTGGAGATAAAAATGTGCAGATTTTTTTGGAGCATGATAGTTACACATAAAATTTTACATGCATACTGTGTTTTGCAGGCAAAGAAAAAGATACAGGATTTGAACCAAGGAGCTTAATCCACATAAGGATGAAACCACATTAGAACATCATTTGGGGAAATGACTTTGAGGTAAAGGTTGGTAAGTGGGAGTGTGAATGGATAGGAAATGTGAATGTAAAGGAAAAGGAATGTATCTGTAAAGTGATAGATTATATAATTTGCTTTATTTTGCGTCTGTCTTGCTAGAAAGTTCTCATGATGTTTGCAGTCTTAAAGGAATTTAAATTTCTTGCTTTTGGTGCCCTAGTATTGAAAAGCTTTAAAATGGGATTTTGCAGAGAGAGGGCTAGCAGGTTGTACCAGGATCATAGAAACCAAACAAGCTCCCTTTTTCCATTTATGTTGCCTCTGAAAATGCCATGTCCACAAGCAAAACCAAGAATGATTTATTTAATTTATCACAAGGCATGACCGTAATTTTATTTCTCATCTGAAAAATGAGAAATATGGTTCCAGCAGTACAGTGCCCCTGCTACATGACAGACCAAGGACCTGCTTTGGGTACCTCAGGCATCTGGGAATCTAGCTGAAAACTGGGACAGTGCCTTAGCAGTTTTGTCAGCTGAATCCTAAATCTGAATCCTAAGCTGTTTCTTACAGTATCTGTGTTTTCCCTAGAGTGTATCTCATCTGAACACTGACCAAGCTTGACCTATTTTGTTCCAGATTTGATGAGATCACAGTGCAAGCCTGTCTAACTGCAGGCCATAAATTGTTGTAATCCTCCATCTGGTCGCTCTCTGACAAGCGTATGCTTTGCTTAACCAGGGTGACGTAGTCTACCAGTGCTGTATTCTAGGTGCTGAAGACCTTAGGCACACGAGCAGGGTGGGGTAGCTGTAGGGTTCCCCAGCCTGTCAGGTTCACGTACTGTGTGCCCAGACTTTGCAGGAGCTGGACCAACTGTGCATTGACCATAAGGCCACTTTCAGATTGCAGGTTTTCAGGTAGAGTAAGGCAGCATTGCTATCTCTTGCTATTTGCAGTTTTCTGGGGGCTTTCCATGGTGATGTCCATACTGAACGTTTGATCCTTGTCTATATAGATGATACTTTTAGACATCCAGACAAAATGCTTTCCACTGAAAACTGCTTTATACCTAATTGTCTGAAGAGGCAAATGAGTGCCTTAATTTTGCTTTTTTTTTCCTCCCCCATTTTAAAGAGTCATTGACTGTGGTATACAGAAAAATGTTTTCCTAAGTGTTGGTAAGCCATGTCGTCCTTTCCCTTCTCTCTGACACCTCCAACAACAGCAGAATCTCTGGATAAGTGTAGCATGCTTTGGTCCTTTAAACTGTATTATTAGCGGACTGAGATAATCACTTGTAATTCAAGTTGCTCAGTACTTCCTACATTGAGACTATATTGATTTTACGTGTTTAGAACTTCATCAAACGTTAATTGTCCTCGATGTGTGCTTCAGGCAGAATATGTGTAGAAAATGTCAGCAAAACAGCTCAAGTATTTCTGAAAACTGGATAAAGAATAACGAATTGATTTGCCAGGGCTGAAAATATTAGAGAACTTTTTTTTTTTTTTTGAGAGGCTCTAGTGCTCCTGTCCACTCAGGAAGAGAGATGAAATTTGGCAGGGAAAGGAAAGATGAATTCTGTGTCAAGAGATGAGCTATAAGCTGTAAGCCAGTCTCAGTTTTGCAACTAAATATTGCAAAAACAGTTTTCATAATGGCTAGCTGCAGCATGAGCCTGGGGAGAAAACAAAATCCCTCTCCATTATTTGACCACTATTTGTTCTGTTCACTGAATGAAACAGTGGTCTTTAGGAATGAACATATATGAGCATGCAATTAAAGACAGGTATCAGGATGTACCCAAACTGAATACTTAACCAGCAACACTAATTTTGAGCAGTCGCAACTTTTAATTGTTTAACTTTTTTTTTTCAATTTTTTTCTTATAGTGAGGATTTACAGATGTGATTTGTGCAATAGTATATGAAGTGTAGAGGGGGTTGCTTTTAAAGTTGCTCAAACTTGTCAAAAAATGGGCTATTTTTGGTCACGCAAGAAAATAGTGGAGTTTAAAATTGGTCTAAATGCTCTTGTCATGTGGTCAACCTTTTCCAACACTTTGTGTGACTGCCAGGGTGTTTGAAACCTACACGGTAATTTCCTCCTGAAAGTGCAAATGGAAACTAATACAATACATGTGCATTTATTGTCAGGGCTGTCTGTTATTGAGAGCTCACAAAGAACCCGTTGCCTTGGGATGACTAATTAAATACTGATTTATTTACTCTCCAGACTTCAGTTTCTTCCACACCTTAAGCAAAGAGCAAAGGAAAACTCTGGAATTGGAGAATACAGGGAAGAAAAAAAAAGCCGTGGGAATGCAGGCACACCCGGTGCCCAGGTATTGGCTTCTTTAAGCCAGCCGAACACAATTCTGCCTTTTGAAGAGTCAATAATTTTTGGTGGTATCTTTGTGATTCTTTGGCCTCTGTTGGTTCATTAACAGCAGATGGGCAACAGGTTTTTTGCTTTTACCATATAATGCAGTGTCCAACAGCTGCCTTTTCTAATATGCAGGGATTACACCAGCTCACTGAATTCCTCAGTCCTATCACACTTTCTCCAAGTCTTCTGTTATTCACCAGTGAGCCCTGTTCCTATGCTTAGCGCAGTTCTTCTAAACCCATGTTTGCAGTTGTGCTCAAAATGAAAGTATTTTTCCTTGGTTAAAAAAAAGCTCGCTAAGTCTACCACAGTTTCAGAACCACTTTAAACTGGCTGAAGCCAACACCACTATCAAAAAGATAAGTTTCACCCTTTCTCCCACCTCAGTCCTGCACCTGTACAAGATCAGCATAAGGATTTGGACAACCACACGATGAACCAGACCAGGGAACTGATCCAAATTAAAAATGAGCTTGGCCCCTGAAACATTTGTTTTCCCCAGCCAGATCAGTTCCCTAGGCCCGTTCAGTTCGCAGCTGCACCAACAACTGTGCCAGCACAAAGGGAGTGGGTGGGTGACATGGGGTTAGGGATGAGCAGCCGTTGTGGAGGAGAAAGGGTGGGACTGTTTTACTACTGATTGATGCAGCCAAGGGTGACACTGAACTCGGATAACATGACTTAGACTTGCACCAATTTAGAAAAATTGAAAAGAGGTTTCTAAATTACTCAAGATAAGTACCATTTATATGGGGAATAAAAATTATATATGGTGCCTTTTTCTTTTATGTTTTTAATCATTATATAAAATGGGCTGAGCATTTTGCCACAAAATATCAACAAAACGTGGAAATAAAGGGATGCATTTCGATGCAATATGTGTGATTTTGTTAGTCTTCCAATGGTGTAATATATTTGTCTCCTCTTCGGGTATGAAGAAGGGGATAGAGCCTTGTATCCAGACAGTTACCATGGTTTGCCCAGCCTTCATCCATCACCACAAACCAGTCCTACCCCAAGGCCTCTTTACCCGTGGAGGCTAGTGCAGCTGCCCGACGGTGGCACTCCCTAGCCCTGCGTAGCAAGCTGTGACACACAGCCACCTGCACGGCACCAGCCATTAGTGCCCTGGTTGTACAGCCAGTGCAACCGAGCGACCAAGTAGTAAGAGCTCAGGATTGCCAAACCACCTTTGATTTCTTTTCTCATAGAGTTATTAGCTTTAATTTTGTATCTGCCACCTGTCTGAATAAATTTTAATATATCATGCTCTAGTGGGTTTTGCAACGAGATGTAACTGGGACAAGGACTGTAAGGACTTGAAAACAGTGATTAAAATGGGAGATAAGATTAATCTTAGCGGTGTCTTCCAAGAAACCAGTAATAGAGGTAGGTTATTCCAGTTATGTAAATCTTTTTAAGCTGAGTGACTGAAGAGAAATTTAATTTTAAAAGAACCAATAAACTTTGGTTACGTGGAGTCCATTATCTCTTACTGAGGTGATAGCCAGGAGAAAGTGAAACTACCATCAAAAGCCTCTACATGGACACAGGCAAGATCCAAAGGGAGAATTTAATTCTCTGGAAAGTACAATACTGGTGCAGTACAGCGGGCAGGAATACTGTGCTTCATGGCAGCACGTGATGAACCGTCAGAACAGAGGGCAACCTCCCTTCTTTACCAGCAATGTAATATTGCTGGAGCAAAGTCCTTACATCAGAGTCTATAGAGAAAACAACCAATAAAGGAGATAAGGGAGTGCCCTGCTTAGTACTTTGTTTTGGCCGGCCCAAACCTTTTGGATTCATAACTTTTAATAAGGATCTTGGCAGCTTTAGCTGGGTACATTAATCTTAGGAAAGTAATGAATTTTGGTCTGAATCCCATCATCTCAAGGGTGGAAAAGATGAACGACTGCTCAATCTGATCAAAGACCTTTCTGGTGTCTGCAGATAGATTTACGGCAGAAGCCTTATTTAATGTAACACGGGGAAATACATGTAATAACCTTGTAAAATTATCAGTTCCGCATTTATTCTGTAGCAATCCCACTTAATCATGGTGGGCCAGTTCAGGAAGAACTTCTAAGAGTGAAATGGGTTCTTTGTTCTTTTGCACTGAGCGTGAGTCAGGAAACTAAGGCAGGTCCCAAGTAGACATTTGACTCTACAAACTCATGAAGGGTTCATTCTAGAAAATGGCCGGACACACCAAAGCAGGAGTATAGAGAGCCCTTATGTCACAATTTCTGTCTTCAAGGCCTTTCACAACTTAGTTCCTCTTTGTTTGTGTGTAACCTACACAATGCTAGCTCAAAGCTTCTCTTCAGTGAGGGAAAATGGAATCTCGCCACTCAAGGACAAGGTCAGATCAACTTCTGGCATAAAACAGCTGACTTTGGCTTCCACTGGGGGACGCAGAAATCACTTGCGTGAGGATGGCACCAGAACAGTTCCCCCAAGCACCAGCCTCCTTAAACAGCTCAAGGTACCACCACCCCGATAATTCTGCATCCCCGTTAAAGTGCTGGTGATGGGCCCCCGTGCTCAGCCCCACTCAGTCAGCCTTGGGCAGGTGCTTGGGGCTGCTGAGGCTGCTGCGCTTCTGCTGCTGGGGAGCAGGGGAGTTGGAAGGGAGAGAGGTGGAAGGGAAGGAGAGCAACCCCCACAGCCCCTTTACCCCAGCTGCCCACAGCTGCCAGCAGAGCGCTCGGCAGCACCGCTGGGCAGTAGAGAGGGTGGACAGGAGGGCCACTGGGCCCTCTTTAATGGGGACAGTGTGTCGGGTGAGCGGCTCTGCTGCTGCTGTCATTTTGCTGCCCCGTTCAGTCTGCCTCTGGGGGCCACAGCTCAGTCAGCCCATGCCACCGTACTGCTTCTGCTGTGGTGCAGAACTGAAGTATTTGAACTAGCTCGAACCCAAGTGCCTTTCTCGACAGTGGAGATCAGCTATGAACTCTGTGCTACTGTGGCTAGACAGGTCCTTGTATCCAGATGGGTTTGGAAAACCATACGCAGCTCTGCAGTTACGATGACCTCCTAAAAATACTCCTTACCTTCTCCCACATGCTGTCTTCTGCCCGAGGCGTCTTTCCCAAACAGACTCGCGTAGTTGCTAAACAGTCTACATATCCTATTTTAATAATGCTGAGGTGGGAGGCTTGTTTAATACCTCACCTATTCAGAGAAGAAGCAGACAAGCCATGAAGGATAGGGGTTGATAAACTTTACCAACCAGCCTGGGAAAAAAAGAAATAATGAAATCGGGTATCCTTAGAAAGCTATCATTCTTCTTGACAGAACTGCCTCTTCTCTCTGAAAATAGCGTTGGCATTTTCCCACGCTAGGGCAACACTGTAATGGCTAAAAAGAAAATGACTCCAGTGGTTTTAATGTAAATAACAAGTTATGTGTTTGATACAGTGTAATTATCCGTGAAACTCTACTTTCTGGCAGAAACGTGGTGCACATAAAGGTGAAGCAAAGTTACTGAGTTTCCAGAAGGCACTCTCTATCCCTGGAACCTCCTGAATAAGCCAGATGAAGCCTGGCTGAGGTTAACAAGAAATACTGCATCATAATCTGCATATAAAATCTGATTTTAGAGGAAGATTGAAAGCTAATAGTAGTAGTAGGAGTAGTAGTATTTCTTAAATATGTTACATAATAGTATAAAATACACAGCATAATGACTGTCTTTTAGCACTCTGCCTTCTGATAAGCTGTTTCTGAGACACAGATTTTAAAGGTGATTAGGCAGGTGCTTGGTGAGATGTTAAAAAGTGTCTATGAGATTCAAGTTTCCTTTGAGAATCTTATTAGAAGTTTATCTGCGTAAGTGCCCCAACCCCATTAAAATTCAGGTTCACAGGTCTTATGACTGATGGTGTCATTGGATTGCACACCTAATCTGATGAAAAGTCAGGCTGTTTACAGAAGGGATGGTTCTTCTCTTTCTTCATTGCCCCAGCCTCGCCGCCTGTTTTCCTTGCACCACTCCAAATGATCACATAGTTGCAGAGTAAAAAGAGGGGGAAAAAATGTTCTCTATTGCCTCTTGAGATAGCACAGTTATTCAGCGCAATGCAGAGGCGGAACACTGCTGTAGGAGTAGCATCAAGCTCAAGAACCAGGTGTATGTGCCCCTCCGCTCTCCTTTTTTCAGTTTCCTCATGTTATTTAGAAAAGCTAGGCAGATGCTAATGATTATTAATATTAGGGTATATTAAAAGTAGCTGATGGAGTTAGAAGTGGTGAATGTACAAGTAAGACGCTGCTGATACTACTCACATACTGAGTAATGGGTTTGGACAGTTAGCTATGAATTGAACATCCCAAAGTGGGCGGCCGACTTCCAAATTTTGACTGTGTACCAAAACAGCCCGGCCAGGGAAGCCTCGTGGCAGATTTGACCATGGCACGCTGTTTCTGCTTGCCTTCTCGTCTGCTCACACAAGGGATCTGTCTGAAGCCAGTTGTAACCGGCTCTCTCCAGAGCAACTGTTCTGGTTATTAAACATCAGCAAAAGGCCGTACTAGGCTGCTTTATAGCCCTTTTTAGGTAAAGGAGCATATTAATGTGATCCTCCCCAAGCCTCAATGTAAGTAGAAAATAATTTAATTCTCTCATGCCAAAGCGAACCAACCAGTCAACCCTAACAACAACAAAAGCAGTAAAAACGTAGTTCTAACAAGACACCTGACAAACTGCAGTGCTTCCCTAATTATCTTCTTGTCATATCTGTTTAGTGTGAATCATGGACTGAACAGATACTCGAGCAATGAGGATCCAGCGGATGGAGCTTGCTGCCCGCCCCAGTCCTGCCAAGTCAGCCTGCTGAGCAGAGCAGAGCAGAGCAGACCAGACCTCAGGCACATGTAAGGCTTTTTCCATGTATTTCTCTGCGTAAGACTGGATCATTGGGACTGCCAAGCTCTTGGGGCAGATACTACTGCTGTATCCACCACTCTTGACCCAGGACACTCGGCCCTGATTTAAGCACTACCACAGTACAAAAACCAGTAGCAGTCTCCTGTTGCTTCTGTACCTTGCTTGCAAATATCTTCATTACACTGACAAAACTTAAAGGTGTTTTAGTTTGTCTTGAGATCATGGAATCACGGAATTTTCAGAGTTGGAAGGGACCTCTAGAGATCACCTAGTCCAACTCCCCTGCTGATGCAGGAATGCCTAGAGCACATTACTCAGGACTGCATCCAGGCAGGTCTTGAAAATCTCCAGAGAAGGGGACTCCACAACCTCCCTGGGCAGCCTCTTCCAGTGCTCTGCCACCCGCACCGTAAAGAAGTTTTTTCTTAGGTTTGAATGGAACTTCCTATGTTCCAGCTTGTGCCCGTTGCCCCTCGTCCTGTCACTGGAAACCACTGAAAAGAGTCTGGCTCCATCCTCCTGCAACCCACCCTTTAGATACTTCTAAGCAAGGATAAGGTCTCCCCTCAGCCTTCTCTTCTCCAGGCTAAAGAGTCCCAGCTCTCTCAGCCTTTCCTCAGAAGGGAGGTGCTCCAATCCCCCAGTCATCTTTGTTGCCCTGCGCTGGACTCTCTCCAGAAGTTCCCTGTCCCGCTTGAGCTGGGGAGCCCAGAACTGGACACGGTATTCCAGTTGTGGCCTCACCAGTGCTGCATAGAGGGGGAGAATGACCTCCCTCGACCTACTGGCCACCTTTACCAGCTCTATCTGCAGCCCAGTGCTGCACTGCATCTGTGTGTGATTGCATGTAAAAAGAAAAGTTTACTTGCTAACTGTAACTGCATACAGTACAACCACGAAACACAAGTTAAAGCTGATTACCAAAGTTCACTCCTCTTGAATCATTTAAGGTTCAAAACTTAAGCAGTAAAATACTAATGCTATTCCAGGCTTCCGCCATCAATATTATGGTATCACCCTGTGTAGGAGTTCCTCACTACGCCTCTGTTGTAGCATGCTACCTAACAACGTAGTACAATTTACCTGTTTGCAATTTAGGTCATATTTCCATGCCAAAGAAATGGATGAATTTTAGATCACAAAGTTAGAAAGAAGTGCCGATAATCTCACAACCATAAAACTGGGTATTTTTTCACTGCTGCTGTCACGCTCCTTCTGTGACCTTGGGCAAGCCATTCCGGTTCCGTGTCTTCAGACTCCTAGTGCAGCTGGGTGGGCAGGCGGGTAAGTCCAGGAGCACTGTCCATGTGGCAGGGCGCTCAGGGCCTCAGCTCCTCTGGGCCTCAGTTTTGCTGGGGTTTAATATGAGGTTAATACCATACGTAGAACTTGACATACACGTGAAAATTTACTGGCATAATTACAGACGTGATTATGCCAGTATAGGTGTATCGTAATATTTTGCCGTGTAGAAACATCTCGCACTTCTTACTTCATATCTCCTTCCAGGAATGATGACGGGGTAAAAGCCCAAGTGTATGTTAAATAACCAGTTTCCGTGCAGTCCCACCTGCGCCGCGCTCCTCTGCGTGCTGGGACGTACGGCTCCCCGGGCGGGCTGCAGGCTTTCAGCGAGATCCACTTTCGAGCAGACGCTTGCAGATTCAGAGTTCAAATCCATTTCAAGAGGGCCGTAGGGGTGCGAGACTTCATTACTGCACGGCTGATTGCACAAGAAGCCTCACGCACTTTTAATAGGTTTACTTGCATAAATTAGGAGGAGTGAGTGCAGCAGTACCTGTGGCCAGCATGAGGCCCACATGCGCAGCACCTGGGGATAAAGACTGCTCTGTTATTACTTCGGTATGAAGACCAGACTGTCAGGGAGCGAATCACCTGGAAGCAAGATGAAACCCAGTTCCATCCCAGCCTTACAGGAATTAACTTTAATTGCAATTCTCACAGTATTTGGAGCTTTCCTCAAAGCCCCGGCTGCCGGACCACCTCAGCCGCGCTCCGGCGGCTACTAACCGCCTTTCAAACCTCCCCCGGCCCCGAGGGCCCGGCCCCGGCCGCGTTTGCTCGGCGGCCCTCGGGGCTAAGACGCCGGGACGGAAGGCATAAAGCCCCCCCCGAGCGCCCGGCCTCGCTCCCTCCCGCCGGGGCGGCCGCAGCGCTCCTAGCGGGGCCCGGCGGCCGCAGCCGGGCGCGGCGGGGGCGGTAATTTGAAGAGGATCCCTTGCCGGGCCGGTGCGTGCGTGTGCGTGTGTCGGTGAGCGGCGCTGGCAGCGAGCGGGGCGAGCGGCGGCTGGGCGGCCCCGACTGCCTGACGCCAGCCAGACCAGATCAATCCAGGCGCGGAGGCGAGCGCGGGCGCGGGGCTGCCCGCCGGCGGCGCGGAGCCCCCCCCGCCTGCCCCGGCC
>VFFE01007140.1:529036-564748 GCA_008921705.1 Burhinus oedicnemus | reverse complement strand
CCCTCCCCTTCACCGCCCGCCCGGCAGCCGGTAACAAACTTCGCGTCCCTTCGCCTCTTCCCGCTGCCCCCGCCGAGCGGCGGTGCCTGCGCCGCCCCACCGCCCTCCTCCTCCTCCTCCTTTCCCCCCCTCCCCCCGGGGTGGTCGCCGGCCCCGGGGCAGTGTGCGGGGGGGCTCCGCGCCGGGCCGGGCCGGGCCGGGGGGGGGAAGCGGCTCCTCCGCGCCGCGAAGGGAGCGCGGCTCTGCCTCTCCTCCTCTTCTCCCCGGCATGATGGCGTCCCTCCGGCAGCCCAGGGGGAGACCCGGGGCCGCTTCCCCGCCGGCCGCTGCCGGCTCGAAGTTTGTGGGTAGGTGCCGCGTCGGGCCCGGCGGGAGGGAGAGCGTTTCGCCGCCGGGAAGCCGCCCGCCTCTGAGGCGAAGCCGGTGGCGGGGCCGCGGGGCTGCGCCGCAGCCGCCGCCCGTCCCCATTGTGCGCCCCGCGGGGGGACGCGGCGGAGCCCCCGCCGGACGGGGCAAGTGCCCCGCTTTGTTTTTGCGGGGGAAAAGCCTTTCGCCCCCCGGCTCGGCCCATCCGTATCCCTGTCCGTTTAATGGGGGGGTGTGGGGGTGTGTGTGTTCCCCCCGTTCCTTTCATTCCGCAGCCCTCTTCCCCTCCTTCTTTTTTTTTTCCTTTCTTTTTTTTTTTTTTAATTTTTAATGACAAATCTCTGCTTAGAGGTCAAGGAAAGTTCACTTAATTTTTTTTTCTTTTCCCTATTAGAAGGTTTGGATGCGTGAGATTTTCCCTTCCTCAATGTAGTTTCTTATATGTGGCCTCTACAGCCAAATAATCTTATCCTGAATATAGATCTTTAAAGCTTACTAAAATTTACTGGTGTGGAAATATTCAGTCATGCATTCGAAAGGATCTGGGCCAAATCCTGACTTTTTTTTTTTTTTTTTTTAATAAACTGAAGTCAGTGGGAGTTCTGACTGAGGAAGGGTTGCTGTGCTGGCTCTATTGTTGGTAGATCAATCTGAAGAAGATCTGTGGTCTGACCTTACAGTTTGCTTTTACGGTATCTGAATAATTAGAGCTTATTCTGAAAAATAATCTTTCTTTTGGTGTGTTTTAGGAAAAAATGATACTTGCTGCGCGTGGAAGAGGTAACAGTTTTATTTAGGGAAGAAGTATTGTTAGGTCCAGGTGGGGAGGAGTAAAAGTAGCTGCGTGTTTCAGATAGAAGCAAACGGAAAAGATCGTTGTGTGAAACGTGTCAGCGTTTAATGGATGTCAGTGTTTAAAGATACGACATCTTGAAACTAACGTGCTTAGGAAAAAGCTGTATTTCAAACATGTCATACCTGATAGTTGAAATCACTTCGGTGCACAGAGGAGAAGTCAAAAAGAGAAAACTTTGTTAAATTTTTTCGCCCAAATAGTTACGTGTATTTTTAAGCAGCATTCAAGAATAAGACTGAAAACTGAAGGTAACCCAGCCCACAGAGACCACTTTTCTTTGCAGGCGTGTGTGTCTGTGATTCTGCTAGTCTTCGCGTGGCTAACTGTCGGCACCTTGTCCTGTCAAACAATAGGAGCAAATCATGTGTGGGAACCTGAGGTATTAACATTGACTTAATTTTTTCTTTTACTTGTCAGTAATTACTCTGCTGAATTATGGGAGATGAGTTTGTTAGTTGCAACTGATTAATACTCGTTTTATTTTTCCATTGAACCGGAGAGCAGTGCTATGAAGCTTTGCAGAGGTTCTCATTGGATTTTAGTGCAAGTTTTGAGTGCTCGCTTCTTTACTGTGACTGGAAGAGCGTCAGTATGAAGATGAAAGATATCTAGCCCTTTTTGAAGTTGTTGCTCTGGTCTCAGGGATGAAATCTTGCACTTTACTTCAGACTGTAAGTAGGTGCTTGAGAGAAATTTCCCTTGATTTGGGTGATCCAGAAGCCTTCCACAGCTACCAGAGAGGATCAGTTCAAGGCATGATCAGGTTACCCTAAGGGTAGGGATTTGTCCTTGCTTCAGTTTTGACCCCACCAACCGTTGGGTATGTAATCAAATACATTTTTTCCTACTCTGTCTTGTTCAACTTGTCTTTTTGTGTACCCTTGAAGATGTGATGACCCAATACATTTGAGAAAAGTGACCGAATAAACAGATGGAGATCTTTCTGTATAAATATTAACTATCAAATCCAATGTTTGAAAGCTGATGAGTTTAGTGTTTGCTTTTCCTCTGTAGTTTGAACACAAAGTAAAGAGTTGAACGTAAAGAAAAGAAATACAAAGGTTAATAAAAGTGCTACTTGTGTTTCTGAATACTGGGAAATTATTCAGATTAAATCATGAGTTTCTTTGCTTGGTATAAAGATTTAAATTTAAAAAATGACGGGGTTGTGACTTGTTTTTTTTACATGAAGCATGAATGCGCTGCATATTACGTATAGCCAGTGTTCTGCTCTATGAAGCCCAAGTTGTGTGTGTAAACTAAAAGCTCATTTGAGTAGTCTTACAAGCCTAATGGAGGCATCATCTCAGCTTTATAAATAATGTAAGTTGTGTATAATGTGGAGTCCCCAGAGACTGCAGAGAAAGCATCATTACCAGCCTTTTCAACCTGCTGGAGATCTTAAATTGATTTACAGCACTGAACTGGTGCAAAATGATACATCAGGATGACACAGGGTCAACCTGTAAAAGTCTGTGATGTGAGCCCGTTAGTTCAGTCATCATAATTAAACCATATTATGAGGGCAGCGAAGCAAGTGTCTGTGACACGTCCCATTGTGCTTCAGATATGGGTGGTTTAAGAATCAAATAAAGAGAGCAACGTGCCTACTATTTAAGTTATGCAAAGAGTAGTTGAAATTAAAGCTTGTGGCCCTGTGAAGAATAAATGCTGAACCAATTTAGACTGACTCTTAACCTCTTTCTTGCAGTAATTAGCAACTGAAACAGATGAAGGTATGTGCAGCTTGGAGGTGTGTGTGGGGGGGGAAGCGGTTGGGAGTGAATCTCTCTGAATTTTATATATCCTTTCTCAGCCTTCAAAATCAGCTAGACTTCACCTGCAAACTGTGCTATCGCATATCAAAGGGACAAACAAGCAAACAAGCGAATTGTTTGGGCTTCCCCCCCACCCCCCCCCACCCCCAGTATATCTATCCTACTAAAGTTTGTAACTGCCTGTTGAAATGTTCCTGCAGATCAGAGTTCTTGTATAAGACAGGGCATCTTAGTCATATCTTGAACTATATGACTAAGGTTATTTTAGAACAGACACTGTAATTTTGCATATGGGTTGGCATAGGTCACTCCTGTTCTTAGTGAAGGCAGCTGTGGCTTCAGATTCATGTTTCTGCTCTGAGTAGCTTAGAAAGTAGCATGCCACAAATCTATTATATACTAAACTTCTTAGGTCTTGCTGTTTCTGCTGATAAAATCACTATGAAGTGTTTCGGGAAAACCCTGCTAAAACTCCTTTTTCTTCTTTCTACTGGTCAGCGTGCTGCTTGGTGATTTGAGGGTTTTGCATGTATTAGTGGTTAAACCAACTCTTCATACCTCAATTGGTGTGAACTCTGCACTGCATCTCCTGAGCTTCTCCCAGCCAAGAAAGAAACATCTCTTATTTTTAGTCACAAATGTCACTAAAAAAATAATTTTGAGGGATACAAGAGAAGCAGAGAAAATAAATGGTCACTAGCGGTGAGAGAGCCATTAGTCTCCGGGTTCCGTTGTCTCTCAACAGGATGTGCTTTAGCTAAGGTGCTTTCAGAGTGGCGGATAAAAGAATTAAAGCTCGCTTTTGGGTGCAGTGTCTTATAAAATGTGGATATGGAGCTCTCTTCTGCTGTGTCGATGCAGATAATGAATAAATGAAACTACCTTATCGAAGAGAGAGCCATAAAATCTGTGAAAATGAAAATGAGATTTCACAAATTGCTTTATGGTTAATGAAGAAATTCTACTAATTTTGTTTTATTTTGGTTTGGGTTTTTTTTATAATTTTATGTTGTTTTTTAATTTTTGGTTTAGGTTTTGATGACAAACTCACCTAGTTGCGCTTTCAGAGCGGGGAAAGGTCTGTTCTGCCCATGAAAACTTCACTTATTTCCCTCTAGTAGCTGCAGACTGGTATTCTTCCACTGGCCTTTCTTCTGTGTGTAGCAGTGTCTCGAAAAAAATTGAATGCATGTAAGTCTTGATCAAGATGATACGCACTTCCTAGAAGTTTACCTTTGAAGTTTACTGAACAGAAAATTCAAGTTTAAAACATAAACACCAAATTGGCAAGCGTGGCTTGAAATGCTGGTGACTTAAAGGCTCATCTGCACAGGCATCTTGCACTTCTCTAGCTGTTTTGCTCAAGCTCCAATGGCGTAACGTTAGAAGAGCATGGAGGATTTTTATGTTAGAACAGCGGATTTTGCTTGGGATGGGAAGGAAGTTATTTTAAGTTGATACTTTTTAATTGATAGAGTTGTATCCCTGCAGGCCGTTGTATAACTATTTCCATTAGAATGTTGCTATTCTTCAAGATTGAAAACGACCAGAGAAAATGTTAGATTGGGTCTTTTGTGAAGGGCTTTGCAGAGGGTGGATTCAGGGGTGAGGAGAAGGACACTCTTGGCTGCTAATGGCTGCCACAAAGATCCCTATCCGCCTCCTGGGACAAACCCTAATTTGCATTACAGAAGCTTTTCGGTTTTGTGTGTATTTGAGTGGGGGGACGTCATTGTTTTTTAACAGGATAGAGAAGCCAAACATTTCATAAAGTAAACAGGCTAATTTTAAGGAACGTAAAGCATTTCCCAGCGTGAACCCAGATCGTACAGGATCTCTCCCTGCTTCAGTTTTATGCCTGCATGTGTTGGCTTTGGATGTGCCTCGTAGTTGAACGGGATCGGAGATCGACCACGCTGCTTCTGAGTAGACTGTGTGAGGTCAACTTTCAGTGCATGTAAGGCCGAAGGAAGGCGGGAGGATGTGTGTCAGGTACTGTGGCACTGGGATTGCTGTGGTGGAGGTGTTGCGCAGATGTGTGACCACAGTGCTGCGTTGAGCCGTCATTAAATTATGAAGCATTTTCTACAAGTACGGATTCCTTTACTCAGTAGTACTCTTCTTGCGAGTGCTGTGTCTCGGGAGACTGCAAAAAGCTGAGTTTAGATCAAAAGTCAAAGCTTTTTTTTTTTTTTTTTCCTTTATTTTTTCCCCCCTCTAGACTAGCCGGTACAAGGAACCTGACCAGTACAGCTATTCTGGACACTCCCACAATTCAGTCATTCTAACCTAGCTCCGTAATTGTTCTGGACTATGTGTCACTTGTATTTCAATATGGGGTATCCACTTGGGAGAGTGATACTAGAATAGATGTCACTAGTCTTTCTCATTTTGTTCTTCCCCCACCCTTTCCCTAGCATGCGCAGGCGAAGTCTGGAGTACAAGAAGGAAAACAAATTATTTTTAAGCATGCCTTTATATAAGTCATTAAATTTAGGCACTGTTCAAAGCAGTATTATCCAAAGGCAACTACTACGTTGACTTGGCATGTAAGCAAATCATTAATGTGGTTCACCAGTGATTTCTGAAGCCCTATTTCAGATTTCTGTGCTTATAAAGGGAGCGCTCTTCCTAACATGGTAGCAGATGAGACTGTCTGAATAAGTCAGTGTAGACAGTCTGAACTATAGCACTTAATGGTATTCAGAAGTATTTAACCTGCAAGTTTTTGTCATTAAAATCATTAAAATGCCCATCCACATCAGAGTGATCTATGAACTATCAATCCAGTATTGGGTAACTTGGGAATAAGATACCCATTAAAAATTTTTTACAATGCTAAAGTGATTATAGATGGAATCGCAAGAGTTTTCACTGTCTCCTTGCTTCTGTCCCCAGCATGGGTGTAAGAATGATGTCTGCCCTCCAGCTTTGACTGATGGACCTTCTTTCAGTACTCTGAACTATCGTTAGAGGGGAGGCTGAACATGTATCCTCTTAATACAGATTTTGTGCATGAGTAGAAGTTGGATTTCAGGATTTACAGTGTTACAGAGTTTCTTCTACAGAGGTTGCAAGACTGATGAACGTGTTTAAAAACTTGTCTAGGTAGTTGACAGCCAAAAAGCGTGTGTGCACACAGAACTAACACTTGACAGTTATGTAGCAGGTCAAAAAGTTTTTTATGAATTCAGAGAATCCTTCATATTCAGACTGCATGGGGCATGCAGCGACCATAGTTGATTATACTTTTGCTTGCTTTTCTTCCTCACTTTGTTCAATATGGGGAATTAGTATCTCATTCTGCTGTGTTTACATGAAAGACTGATTTACTGATGATATTTTTCTTAGAAATCATTTCAGACTTCTGATTTCAAGCATTTTAAAGCATTGACAATAATAACAGCATTCTGTCTGGCATAGCGTGATGAAACCAGGGCACAAGACTCTTAAAGATACCTTATTCTTATGCTGTTATATATGTAGGGTTACTCACACTTATATATATAGGTATGCTGTATGTGCATGTGCATTAAATTAACTTTCAACAGCAGTGAATGTTATTTGGATCAGATAAAGGTAGACTAAAGCTATATATAGTTGAGAAGAGCCTGTAAATTTATCAAGGTGTGTGTATGTAATAACTATTTATATGTAAATACTTAAATGCTTAGAAGCATAAAATCAGTTTTGGTTAAAGATGAAGTAAAATAACTGGAGAATCATGTTGCAGCAAACTGTGGCTTCCACTTAAATGTGTTTCTGAGGGTGATAGGAGGAGGAAACATCTGCTGTTTGGTCAGATGCTGTTCATGTGTTGCATATTTGACTTTATTCTACCAATATATTTCACCTTTGTATCTGTTACGTTTCATTTGAATATTGACCTGGGAGGCATTAATGCAATGTCCTTGCTGTCTTGCATTTCTCTTACTAGTAAGTACTGTCATTCAGCTGACATGTTGAGGGACAAAATATGAGCCTTGTAACGAGCTGTATTTCCTGAGGCAGTGGAAAGAGGGCTCTCAAAAATTTTCTCCAGGACAAATTCGGAAGTGGGTGTGTGAGAGAGGATGGAAGGTGGCGTGGAACTGCCATCTCCTGCTGTTTCACTTGATGGTTTAATTCTCTATGGTGTCTCTGTAAATTATAAAGCTGGAGAATAGCAAAAGTGTATGGGTTGGGGTTTTTTGTTGTTTTTTTAACTCTTCGTCTTTCTTTTCTTTCTAGCCCTCCCAAGATGTTGCAAAATGAACTCTGCTAGTGTTTTGGTAGGACAGAAATGTTGGCAGAACACATTTGCTCGCTGTTGGCCAGTTGCCTTTTTTACAAGGGTTTCTGTGCTGTGTTGTATGAAACAAGAAAGTTACTTTCAAGTTAGGCCACTAGCACCTGCTTAGGAGTGTAGATTCTGCTTACAGGTCCTGAAGAGTTACTAAAACTGCCTCATTAAATAAAACATAGTTCTATTTGATTAAAGGTCTTTATCTTCATATCTAAACGCTCTGTCCTGAAATTTGACACATTTTTACCACTGTTGTGGTTCCCTGACTGAAATTTACTTTGGGGAAGGTGGTTTTAGTTTGGTTTTGTTTTAACCTAGGGAGGACTTTCTCTCTTCAGACAACTACAAGTTGTCTGATAATAGATTTTTTTAATTTTTTTTTTTCCTTCTGGTTCACCTTACTCCATGTATATTAAAATAAGTCAATCCATCTTGCCTTTGCAGATAGGCTGGGAGACAAACAGTATGTGACAAGGGTTAGTCAGGGTTGCTTAAGGTATCTAGTGCTATAATGATGGGCATGTTAGGGGAACCTCTGTAGATCAGAATCTTTCAGTAGCCCACAAGCAGTGAAAAAAGGGATGGAAAAGTGACTTCTTCCCAGGGCTGTATGTGAAGGTAGGTGACAGTGATGAGGACAAACAACTTGCATTTTAATGGAATGGAGCCATACATGAAGCCAAACTTAAAGGGTACAAGCAGCAAAGGAAGGATGACAGAGGCAACCCAGAAGACTTTGGGATGCTTTGAAAATATTCTAAAAGTTATGTAAAATTTGGAGAGGGATTATTTCTCATGATGTTTTTCTCTGCTTTGCATTCTGCTCTCCCTGGTTTGTATTTGAAATTCTTAAAAGAAGTACTGTAAGGTCACAGGCCATTTTAAATAGGACTTGGTGAAGTGGTCAAAATCAGGGAAACAAAGTGATCTGATTGAGATTTTCATCATAATTCATGAGAATCTGTTCTTTGTAGAATTCTGGACAAATATTCTATCCTCTATTGAAATGTATGATTTTTGGTTAATATCACTGAATCCATTGAGTTTGACTTCCTGGTGAAAATGCCATATTACTTTAAAAAGCAGTTCTCTCGTGACTCTGCCTATGCACGTCAAATAGAGCTTAGTCCCTACCTCTACCTACTGGCACTTGATGTGATTTCGTATTGTGCCAGGGCAGGCAGAGTTCTATGCAGTTTTCCTGAACCAGTTGTTTTTCTGATGTGGACCAAATTCTTGTTTTCAAATGATTACCAGGTGGTTGTTTTGAGAACTTCACAGAATCCCAGGATGGTTGAGATTGGAAGGAACCTCTGGGGGGTCATCTAGTCCAACCCCCTGCTCACATGGGGCCATCTAGGTTACCCTTGCTCAGGACCATGTCCAGATGGCTTCTTTTTTTTCCAGTTGTATGGGAACAGCACTATTGTTTTGTCACGACAACAATGAAAGTAGATTTGAAATTTACCTCAACCTTCTCATAGATCTGACGACATGTATGTGATGGCTTCAGGGATTGTTCAATGCATAATGTGATTACACTGGCTTAATTTCAAATGTGTAGTCTTTCAGGAATCTCAAACACATCTAACGTGTACTTCCCTGCACAGGGAGGGAAGAGGGAGATGAGGGAGACAGAGACTCTACTCATGGCTTTACTGAGGTCTCGCCCTGAATCTCCAACATTCAGGACCAGGGTTTCATCTCCCTTCACACAGTCTCTTGGTCTTTCCATTTTGTTGTCAGATACTTCTGCCTTTTTATGACTGAGGAGATAGATAGATAGATAAAACAGATGTTGTTTATGTCTTCGTCCCTGTTCTGCTAATTACCTGGTGAATGCAGTGACGAACTATACTATTTTGAAAAATGTGAATTTTGGCCTTGCTGAATGTCTCGGAAAACGTGGCTTACATACAGGTTGCCATCTCGACTATTACAGTTTCCTGTTTTGCATTTTTGCCCGCTGCTGGCTTTACAGTCTGGCATACTTAATAACGGGTCCTTTATTATTCATGCTAGCTAGTGTCAGTGTTAAGTGCTTCCACTTGGATGTGGTAGCCAAAGGAAAAGTCTTTGTCTTTATTAACTCAAAAACTTAAGATAATTTAATTGTAGTTTTTGTAATGTGTCGTATTAGATTTCGTCTGGAAAACGTTTTATAAATACTCTCAGCTTAAAACTCTGTAGCGTGTGGTATTTTTGGACAGATGGATATGATACCACTCTTCTTTTTTCTGAAGTCTGCTGTCTTGTTACCTAGAGCAGAAGACAGTGGTAGCGGGGGGGGCACTGAAGTGCTTGCTAGAGTGTTTGGTTATTCAGAACCAGCTAGGGCAGAGCTTGTTGCTCTGGGGATGAGACGTGGTTTTGCAAATCGTCTGAAGTACCCATGTCTGAGTGTGAGCTAATCTTTGTTCTAATCATTTCAAACTGGGGGGGTGGCAGCTCCACAAGGTGGAGAGAACTCTTAACAGTTTGGCTCCTCTCAACCCCAGCTGCAGATTTCTTAGCGTGTGCTGGCTGGGTGACTTCGGTGCTTGTCCTGCTCTAGGCTGATCCAGCTGTTCTGCAGAACGTTAATTTTGTTGTTGTTTTTGCCAGGTTAGGAAGGTGAATTGGCTGACAGACTGTAAGCAGGGAGGAAACTATGTTGGAGTACCAAAGCTGGCACAGAGGAGTAAAGGGAAACCTCTTCTCATTGGGTGGGAGCAAGCTGTTAGAGCTGCTCATCTGCTTGTGGACCTGTGACCTTGCGGGCCCAAGGCAGCTGTTGGAGGTAGCCAGTTATAAACGAGTGCTATAGTACTCCCAGATGAAGACTTCCTTAATATGCTTGCCAAGGAAAGGTCTAATTTACAGGGTTTTTTCCCAGATACTTATGTTGGTGATTAGCATGGTGAGGTTAGACTGCCAACAGTTACGTCAGTCACAAAGCCCCAGTGTAGTTATATTGGCAGCAAAATGACAATGATTAATGATACAGCGTATTTTATGGGGAGTGAGGGAGGATGGATGGGGAGGAACACTTAAACAAGCTTTTCTGGTCAAGTGCTGTTTTGCTGGTATAAACTGCAAGCTATATTAGAAATGTTTTTCTAGTTTAATGCAACCGTATGAGCAGAGCACATCTAGTGCATGGTCTCTGGGAGACAGGACACGTTTTTCCTCATGGCGAAAAGAATGTCCTCCAAGTTTAACTTCTTAGTAGTAGAAACTTTCTTTTACTCTTTAGAGGATTAAATAACTTCAGGCAGCTGGCAGGCCAGGTACTGTTAGCAGCATTATCAAGAAACTAGAGAAAAGCTAAGTATTAAATCCATTAAAAACCCTTCTGTAAAAGCAGGCTGGTGTTACCAGAAACCACTGCCAGTGAAGACAATTAGGGCACCTGAAGATGATATGTGCTGTAAGCCAAGTCACTGCTTGTAGCTTTCCTGGGTTCTGCACCACTGCATAAGTAATTTTGAAATTTTTGGCTTTCAATCCACTTTTCTCAAAAGAAATGTAGAAAGCACTAGTTTTAATGGTATATGGTAAATGTGTTTAAAACATCTTACTTTCTCTTGTTACTGCTAGTATTTAACATCTTCAAACATTGTGTCTTAGTCTAATTCCTTGAAGTTAAGAAATATATTACAATCTACAGATTTAAGATACAAACTTTAGGTATTTTCCCTAGCGGCAGTGCTGGAGCGAAGTTCTCGCTGAATTCCCTTGTAGCTTTCTGCTATGCCAAGGAACTATAGAGACCTCTGGGAACCCAACTGTAATATTTTTTCCTCTGGCTTGGCTACAGGCTTCTTTGAAATTTTGTTCTGTGCAAAAAACATCACCTAACATAACTGGCATAAACACTCCAGGGCTAATTACTATAGTTTACTGGATAACTGTTCCCTGTGCCCTTGTCCCCAGTAGTTTATCAGCTATGACTCTTGCTCATGATCAGACCCGATGCATCTCGTGTGGTTTGTGAACTGGGAGCAGTTGAGAACTGGGAGTGCTGGCGGCAGGCTGCTTTGGCTGGTGTCTTGTATTTCTGAATATAGGCAGGTTTCCATCACACCTTTTTGCCTAGCTTCTTGCCTCCCCTGACTTGGGACATGAGGGCTCTCCATCTTCCAGGTCAGCCAGCAGTCAGGGTCGTTTGAGCCTAAAGGCTTATTATCTCAGGAACTGGGGAGTAACTGGTTTCAGCCCTGGAATTAAAGGCATCTAGATCGTCATTTTAAAGACACGGAGTCTGAAATCTTTGTATGCTCTTTTTGTGCACTAGCTTTCAGCCTAGAAGTAAATAGTCTTGCAAAGCTGCAAGTCCTGGATGTTCATCCTTGCAGTCTCACTTCACGATGTATTCAGGGCTTGGGGTCCTGTCCTCTGTACCAGGGCAGCTATGACTGTTTATTCAGAGGCAGGCAGCAGTGGAAAATTTGGGAAGCATTATGGCTGTTTTAGCTAGCCTGCTGCTGACCCTGCAGAGCATGTTCAGGAAATACTGTCTTTTGGTGTCTCAGCTGTAAGGTTGCAGTACTGCAACTTAGCAAAACCTGCATTTTGAAACTTTAAACTGGTCTTGGAAAATTACAGTGGGATGAATAGCAAGTTGCCTCAGTTCCATGTGCAGAATCATATAGGCTCTGTTAATAAAAAAACCTCGCAGATAAGGAAAGGGTACTGAGTAATTCTTTGTGTCTTGATTCCTCTTCCAAAATCATAAAAAGCTTACAGATAACCAGGGGATCAGATAGATAGATTACAGCCATTTTCTCATGTTGTAAAACTTCCGTATTCCTGGTAAGCAATGTAGGAGGATATCTCCCGCTTCCTTTCAAGCTATGTGGTTGCCAAGTGCTATATGAACTATCAGTTCCTATCTGTGGGTTGAAGCCTTTGTACAAAACCCTCCAAAGCCTTGATCTCGCGAATATGAGAAAACAGTTTGACATGAGATTCTGCAGATGTTCTGGTGCAGGGCTCTGACGGCTGCTTTTGCCTCATCTTGCAATTTTTTTGATATCTCTTTGAATCCCCACATATGGGGACGCCCTCGTTTTGTGCTTTTAGAAGGAGGAAAGTGTGTCTGCGACTTCTGGGTCGGTGCTCGTCCATTCCTTGTCAGCAGTGGTTAGGAGGTACTTTCATTGGCTGCGATGAGTGTGGTAGTGCTGGCATGTGCTCCGGTCTCAGCCACGCTGCCTTTGCCCTCTGGCCCCTCACTGCAGTGGTCATCGGTTCTTGTTCAGGGCAAGCTGCCTCTGGCCGAGTGACTTACTGCCCTCTTCCTCCGTGGTGTGGAGAAGTTTTTTGGTGTAATGGCACATGCTCGCACAGAGCTGTCTCGGTGCCATCCTGCCAGCAAATGTTTTGTGCCAGTGGTCACCCCTCTGGCTTTCTTTGTCTAAGACTTCCCTCTCAATCAGTAGCCTTCAAGAGTTTTGTTCTCCCTCTGTTAGCAGGAGAAGCTAAGGCTTGACAAGAGGAAGTGGCTTGCCCAAAGGAAATTGGAGCTGTGTCTCCTGAGCAGCAGCCCAGCGCTCTCTGCGACAGCACTCCTTCTGCCGACAAGGTTTTACAGGCTTAGGTATGGCAGGAAAAAATTGCACTGGTAGCCAGTAGCAGTCAGTAGACTTCCTTGGATTAAAACACTCCTGAGAATGGAGCTTTTAGACTCCATTGGTGAACCGACTGTTGCCTGAAAGGTTGTTGGCCTCCAACCACAATAACGTGCAGTACCTGTTCCAAGTGTGCCTGCCGGTTCAGGGGAAAGCTAGTGCTCTGAATGCCTGGTCTTCAGTTGAACCAAGAATTATTCCTTTGGTCCTGTAGAGTAACTGTCTGGATGAAAATATCTGGAAAAGAAAGAGACCATGTAGATGCCTTCATAGCTGTGTGTCAATAGCTTTATTCTTCCACAAATATAGTTTTTAATATTGGTGAAATTGTACCGTCTTCTAGGATTACACTGGGGTGCAGTTGAAGGCAGTTCAAGTTTTTAGCGTAGGTGAGCTCAGACTTGTACCTCACATGCCAGTAGAGGCCTTGCTTAACCTAGATCTGCGCTTGCTGGTGTGCTTCAAACACGAACCCAAAGTTTCCTTGACCCTCATCTCAGAAGGATCCCTATAAATTTGTATTTGCTTGTAAATCATAATCTTTAAAGAGTCTAATTTTCTTGGTGTAAGCTGCAGGGGCATCTCTAAACACTGTGATCTTGGCTCCTTCCATTTGTAAAGGATCTGGCGAGTTCAGGTGGCTTGACAAATACGAAGATGCTGCCAGGGAGTATCTGCGGCAGTGTGGTAGTGCAGCTGCTGCTCACTGTCCCGGGGACCAGGAGCAGACTGGGTTTTGTGTCATCCGAAGTCCAGTCCCGGTTTTCAGAAGGCCACTGATGGCATGCCATAATTAAACAATATTTCATTGGACAGTGGAAATCTGGCAAATCTTGATGTTTGTTTCTGGGTTGTATAAACTTGGCTTGGAAAGCTGTATCATCTTTAAACACTTTCTCTGTCCAGAACGGTAGCTGTGAATTGCAGGACACTTCATGAAATTTAATGTGTATCTTCTGCTCCTCCTCTTAACATTTTAAAGATGTGATGAAGATACAGTGTATTAAAGGTCATTTAAAAGGCAAAAGATACCTCCTTAGTTTTTGCAAATAAGACAAAAAAGAGGAAAGCTAGATGAATCCTTTTTTAAAAGTAAAGTGTGCATCTCATGAAATGCATTGCAATGTCTTCGATGTTGGCAGAGTGAAGAGGCTGTTCTTATTTCAACTGTATAAATGGGGGGGGACTAATCTGTGAAAAGATTTAATTATTTATTTTAACAATGTTCCTTTTTTGGTTTAACTTTCATCAGTGTATTCTGCTTTGCTGAGGCTTGAACTAATAACATTTTATAGCGAATAAGTAATTTTTCCTTCTCAGTTTTTGTTGTCTTTTGCTTTGGCGAAACATTCTGCTTTAAAGCTGGGGATCTTGAGCTGTAATTTAACATCTTTACTTAATCTCTGATAAATGAGGTCTGGGTCATAGTCTTTAGAAGTGGTTTAATGCAGCTGATGTAACTGTATTGGTGCATGCTCTTGGTAAAATGAATCATTTGTAGGAGCAGTGGCTTGCATAAGCTGAGCGTAACTGGAGTGCATTTGGTGGGGTTCCCTCCTTAAAAATACCCCGTTGGAGTGCGGCTGGGGCTGACAAACCCTTTTCTCAATGCGTGCAGCCCGTGCTAGGCTGCGCTGTTCTGTGAAGACAAAAACTCATCTTGCGTTTTATGAGCTTTACTCAAAAATTTTGATGCCTGAGTGGTGATGGGCATTTTCCTTTTTGTTTTTAAAGGTTTTCCTTTATGCTGCAAATGTATGTTTTAACTACTTGGGGGGAAAAAAAAAAAATCCCTGAAAGTGACATGTCAGTAAATTTTCCGCGTCTCACCTGTGAAGGAAGTTCCTCCCGCCCTGTGCTGATGAATTGGAGGGAAATGCTTTTTTCAGCTGATAAAAAGAAATAAAATTCCGTGCCCTTCCCAAAGGAGGAATTCAACAATTGGACAAGTGGCGTGGGACCATGTGTTGGTTTGTAAAAGGATATAGTTTGTAAAGATGTTTCCTTTGATGCCTGTGATGAATATGGATGTGTTTCCGTTAGAGAGGGTTTTGATTAAATTATGCAATTAGAGCTGACCAGACAGATCTAAATATAGGAAGAGGTTTCAGTTATCCTGCCTTTGTGTGTATTAACACACCCACACAGATGTGTGTTTGTTATTGTTGTAAACAACACCTGCTTTCTAAAGACAGTTCAAAAAGTCAGGAAAGGGAATGGTCTTTGTGGAAAAAGGGAGTTATACAGGAGTTTTATGATGAAAGGGAAAAAAAAAAAAATCCCTGTTTTTCCCAGCTTTTTGACATTGTAGAAGAGGACTTCAACTTAGTTTAATAGCTAGACTACTCGTGGCATTTTTGTGGATATCCCACGTTCACAAAGCCATAGCCAGTACTCCAGACTGGTCTGTAGGTTGTCCTGCGTTTTTCAGGACTTGGCCTGTGTCATCTAGCGATGCTGACTGAGCTCCTTGACCGCTCCTGTACACCTGAGTGCTCCTGGTGCCTGGTGGGACAACATGTGGTGTTTGAATACCCCACAGCACAAGCGAAGTGGATAAGCCTGCCCCAGAGATGCACTATGAAATACCCACTGTGGTGGCTGGTAGTTCATTCTGTTTCTTCACATCTGTTTAGGTAATTTTTTCTTTTGAGTGTTTTGTCTTAATTTGAGGATTTCTTTAAGAGGCGTTCAGCTTGGAGAGAGCATGAAAAATGAAGAGTCCCCTCCTTCATAGCATTTAGGAAAAAAAACACCTCACGAACACCATTCTGGCAAGTTTTGTGGTTCACAGCATTGTAGTCATCTTATAGGTTATTTTACTGAAGTTCATAGTTTTGTAGTTCAATTTGTGCCAGAGTTTTGACTGAATCATCAAATTACAGTTCCTTCCTGACTTCAGCTAAAATATTAAGTTGCAGTTTTAGATACAATCTTTGATAACGCATCTGATTCAGTCCAACTGCTTGCCGACACCAGAAGGGATTTGTCCACACCTTGGCGTGCATTTTGATGTGTCCTACTTGTACTGGCCCTGGTGTGCAGCAGGCTTATCCAGCTTCCTGACCAAGTAACTTGGCAAACTTGGTGTTAGTTTTTCGCTGTAGTCTTGGCAAGTCAAATCCACATGGTGAGGAGACCGACAGGCATTAAAGGAAGAGCTGGCAGTTTGTGACTTCGCGGAGTCTCTCATGCGTCTGAAGGCAGGAATGGGTAAAATTCAGCAGGGCAAGCTAGAAATTTACCATTGTTTCTCAACTCCGGTGAAAACAGCATGATTTGAGGATCTGGTGATCATTTAATAGGCTGTATGTGTTAGTGTTTCTTGTAAACAAGGAGGAGCTGTGCTTTAATGAAGGTGTAGATAAGACTCTTGCAAGATGTGGTGTTCAAATTGGTTTTCAGGACTACAGTTTTTAATATGTCAAAACAGCTGCAAAGGCATTGGGAAAAGAAGTGTTCTTAATCAGAAAAAGGGCAAATTTAATTGTTGATGCATCTCTGCTAAAACTGGGAAAGCACCTTTTGCTGTGTTCTTTTCTCACAATTATGTATTTGCTTACAAAGACTTTTATGCCATTTTAGTTGGGTTGTGACACAGGATTCAGTTTCTAATGTATATGGAAACCGGGTATTTTCTCTGGAGAAACAACAGTGAAGTTACCGTAAGTCTTTGAAATCTAGTAACTTCAATTTGAGAAAGCAAAGTACAAATCTAGAAAACCTATAAGAATTTGCTATTGTTTTATTCTTGTAATCATGATAATCAAGACTTCAAGGGCAAGGATCAGTGCCTTGTCTGCCAGAAGCTGAGTGGGTAGGCAAGTAGAGGAAAAGCTGTGGTTTGTTGCAGAAACTGGCTGGACACTGTGTTTGAACTGTGGTGAGCATTGGGAAGGAGCTGGCAGATATTGGTAGTACAAGGTTATTTCTTCATGCTCTGGAGTAACTGAGCAGTGGGGGTTTTGTTGTTTGGGTCACTGTTGCCCTCTTCCGGTCCATCGGTAAAGCATACGTTGGCCCTACTGTCTCATTTTGAGCAAGTGGCGAATATGGTCTTTGGTGCTCAGGTCACACTCAGAACTCATGGATTTGATTTGTCTTATCAAATAAGTTAGAAGTTGTGCAAGTCCTTCCAAAGGAAAATATTACTTCCCTGTTGAGAACGGCTAGATATTTCTCAAAATAAACCGTACGGGCTTCTGTTACAGTTAGCTAGGGTGTAGTCAGCACCTGCTCTTTGTGTGACACTCTTGCTCTCCTACCATCTGCTGAACTAAAGGGTGCAGGTAGGTATCTAAAAGGATGTGGGCTGAACAATGATATATGGGAGGTTTTCTTGGAAGGGCAGTCCCTCAGCCAAATAGCCTGAGCAATGGTCCTAGAGGAGATGGGTGTTTTGGTCTGTCTCTCAGGATCCAAGATGGGCTACCGTGCAGAACGGGCTGGAAGTATCCTTCTTGCCCTTGCCGGGCCTAAGTAAGGGAGTCTAATGCAGTTTCAGGAAAAAAGCTACCTATTCCTGTTAAGTATTCTGAAGTATTTTCAACAGCAGTGTGCTCTTCTTTCCTTGGAAAATATGATATGTATCAGAAATTAACATAGCATTTTATGTTTAAGTGTTTTCTTGAATTCTTTCTACCATGCCAAGAAGACACATAAAAGAGTTAATTTTTTTGGTGGTCTTTCTCCTTGTCCCTTTCAGAAATACACGGGAAGCCAAGTCAGGTTCTGTATAAACTCTCTAATGAGTTCTACAGCACTTTGAAATGAAACTTGCTTTCTTTTTGCATGTATATTTTTTTGTATTGTAATGCCACTGAGGCTTCTACCAGGTTTCCATGCATTTTTCCAAGATGAGGAAGATCTGATCTTCTACCATAAGAAAGTGCAAAGAAAGAACTCTTTGATTAAAAAGAGAGTAATTCACCAGAAGACTCTGGACTTTTTGTTTTACAAGTCACATCGCTTGAAGAATTAAATTGAAACTTTTTGCTGCTTGCTCCAAGAATAGGGAGCCAGAGGAAGTTAGTGCAGAGTCTGTTGTAACACATTCTAGCATTACAGCTGCTTAGGCTGCGTGCGTTTTAGTAATACATGGAAATAGCTCTTGCAGGAGTAAAGTGACAGCTCCCTGGCTTCTGTGCCAAAATCTGATCTTTTTTTCTTCCTTTAAAAAAAGTCTAAATATTGTACTGAGTACATGACTTGCTGAAAAGATGTGTCTGAGAGAGAACGTAAATTACTAAATATTTTTAAAGAAGCAAACTAAAATCTCTCTGCTTGTTATTTCTTTATATTGTCAATAAGTGATGGACGCTGGGGGGAAGTACGTTGGATAAAATAAGATAAATTGCATTTTAAAAATGTAGTCAAAGGCTAGACAGTTTTCTCCATTAACAATTATGTAGATTCTCTTCACTGTGGTTCCTGCCTGGTTTTATTGCTAACTGTGCTGAGCATGTATTAAAAATATTTAATAGGATCCTTTTTGCCTGCATCTCTGAGCCTGTAATACAAATAATGAAATTAGTAGAAGAGTTAGAGCTGCTTCTCGTTTGCCTGAAACTTGCCTAGGAGTTGTTTCACCCCTGCCCCCCGGGAGAAGAGCATCTAATTGTCCTAACCCTTTCTCCACCCACCAAAACCAGTCATTTATGCAAAGTGGGAGAGTTTCCTATGGGATCTCCTGTGGGAATTTGAAAACGGTCTCGTTGAGTATTTTAACTGTCTGCTTAGTGTTGCTGACAGAGTAACTATCTCTTCTTTGAGGGCTAGGAAAATAGAACTTCACTCTTAGGCATTTTGCCTAAATATGTTTAAATACAAGGCTGGCTAAACAGCTATATATATAATGCTTACTTTTTTTTTTTAATAGGTTTCTCACAAGTTGCGTGCAGGTTTGTATGTTAGTCCAAAGATTACACAAAAGATAGCAGCAGTGAAGGAAGACAAATAAAGCAGCATTGGGATTTAAAAGAAGTTTGTTGATTCCAGCTCCTCCATCAGCAGACAGAACGCATAAATAAAAAGTGCATGGGTTTTGATGTGTAAAGAGTGGCTGATAAGTGGGTAACAACTTGATTTCCTTTAAACTGATTCCGGGCTGCCTTTTGGAGAGTGTCCTGTTGCTTGGCCTCGGTTTCTGCTTCACCCGTACCTCGTGAATAAACATACCCTTCAAGGGCTGGTGGTCGCTCAGCTATTGGGAATACTAACTCCCGCTTTCCCAGAAGGGCACGTGTATTTGGGGAAGAAAGACGCACACTGTGTCATCTGCTGACTCGTGGTTTAATCTTTATTTTGCACTTCCAGCTGATAAGACCACTTTGTGCAAAAGTAATACAGGAAATGATGCACTGCAAAAACCAAGAGTGGCAGAAAGGGAAACGGAATGTACTGGCAAGGGCTCAGCGCTGCGGACACGCTCTCTGCTTCTTGGAAACGTAAAACTCCACCTACGCGGCTTTTTTTTTTTTTTTTTTTTTTTTTTTTAACCTCAATACTGGTATTGGAGCTTACTCTGAGTAGTATACAGCAGCCTGTGGGTTTTCTCCCCCTTTTCTTTATCTTGTGGCTTGTTCAGGGCTTGGAGTGTGCTTAGACTTTGGGAAGGCAGGACTTCAGCAGGAAGGAATCCCTGGGCTGGAGGCTGGTGGCTGGCTAGGTCCTGCTGAGCCGCGTTAGTTCCAAGCATATCTACAAGTACTGTACCTAATGATACTCTGCCCCCTCACAACTTATTTATTGCCGCAGTCGTTGCTGCAGAGATGCCAGCTGTTGAGATAATACCTCTGATTGTGATGGTGAAATATGTTTTGGAGTGTACGATTGTGGGAGTGGGACGTGTGTTTGCAGGATTTGATCCAAAAAGTTTGGAAAGTCTGATGCTATGATCTGACTACTTGGGGGTGCATCTGAATGTCATCTTAGTCTTTGCTGAGCTTGTGTACTAGCTCATGTTAGGGTTGTATTTTCAGGCACTGGTATAAACATGCAGTCTGAATAGGGACTTTTTTTCTTCTTTACAGCAAGTAGGTTGGCCATTTACTTTTGAAGTAGCTTGGTGGAAACTGGTCAGGCCTAGGGAGAACTATGTCTGCATTCATTATCAAAGTTGAAAGAAGTTTGGATCAAGATTTCAACTCTACTTTCTTTTTTTTGTTAGAACTTCAACTCAAGTCTTTTAAATATTTTTTGTATAATTTGAATGGATGTGAAGTAGAAAGCTTGACTTGGTTAGTTGGTGATATACCACTGGAACTTTTAACTTTTGTGTGTGGAACTTGTATTTTTTGTTTGAAAGATGCAGAAAAAAGATATTTAGAATATTGACTGAGATACAGACTATATATGAGTTGAGAATAACTCTGTTACTTACAATCACATTTGAAGCCCAAGTACTGGGGTTCTGGTAATACAGTTCTTAAATTAGCACGATGCTTTAATGGAGCACTTTACAGTATGTATAAGGATAAAGTATACCTCGTGTACAGTCAGTGACAGTAATGGAGTTTCCGTTCACTTAACAGTATAGCACGTGCCCAGGTAACAAAATAAATTCTTAAATTTGCCCCAGGCTCATGCAAATCTTCCATTGTATTGACATTATTATTTCAAATACAATTCTTAGCGTAAAAGGAATGGGAAGGACCAGTATGAAGTGCAGGCAGACATGGTCTGTGTCTTACTCCATAATCGTTATTCACATAAATATAGTTTATGCATTCAGCCTAATAAAACTGAACTTTTGCTGTTAGATAATTGTTTTAGTGACAAATTAATTTGAATCAAGTGGATGGTTTTCACCTTAAAGTACTTCAAGTATAGTGATACACTCTCAAACCATTACAGTGCATGATAGTCAAAAGGGTAAGTGCGGGATAGCATTTACAATTTTAAGATCTGCAATCTTTTCTTAGTATAACTCTGAAATTCTGTCTGACATGGGTGTGCTGACACCTTCTATTATGTGTGTGTATAGGTTGCTGGTTGGTTAGGATTTTTTGTGTCTTTCTGATGGCAAGAAAAACATTCATATCCTTTTCCCCTTCCCCCTTCCTCTGCAACCTGTCAGTATCCAGTCCAGGATATGTTTCCTGTCTGTCTTTCATGCTCGGTTTGAAAATCAGTGGTTTTGGGCTCTTTGTCTCATTTTCCCCTCCCTGCCAGTGCAGGGTCTCTCCTACTTCCCCCGGCAGAGCCTTTTGCCGGCTCCCAGCGTGGGCAAGTAAGAAACTTGCCGGTCGCAGCAGGGGCTGCTTCATATGTGGAGTTCCTCCCCTCTTCACCTATCGCTTCATTCCCTGTTTCACGTCTCCCAACTCGAGGACTACTGTGCCGTCTAAAATCCTCTTATCAGGACTTCTTCCTCCTTCCCACTCCTTCATGTGTCCTTGAGTACATCAGGCAGGCATTGCAGCGGAAAGGGTCAGGATGTAATCGGTGAAGTAAGTTCATAATATCTTTCCCTCACAGTCTGCTTATGATCTGTGAGGGCTTTTTGGTGGGGTGGGGAGATGGAGTTTTCTTTCTCATGTGAGATGAGTGAGTGCAAGGATCTTTCTAGTTTCCTTTCTTCTTTTTTTGGTTTGTTCCTCAAAGTAAGCCGGAGGTGAAGCTGAGCTGTTTTCGTTTCAGATTGTGGTACGCACAAGTAGTGCAGTGATTTTTCAAGCTGCCTCACTGGCAGTTTGTAGAGGGCTGGGTAGCACAATGCTGTTTGGGCATATTGCTTCCAGCTGCTGTCTAAAATAATTAAAATAAATAAATAAAAAGCGCGAGTGATCTTGCACTGGTTCCTCGGGACATTTTGCTGGTTAAGGTTGCAACAGCTGATAGGCAGAGGGAAATGCCCTTCACACTTAACGGTGAAAGATGAAATCTGGGGGACTGTTTTAGGCTAGATTTAATGTGAACTATATTTCTAATATAGGACCCTTGCCCTTTTGTGGAGTATGCGTGGGAATACAGCCGTGTCTTCTCGTGTTTTGGCTTTTTCTATCGAGCTTCTCGCAGTACTAACTGAGGCCATGCTTGGGCACCGAGCAGAAGTATTGTTTGAAGCTGGCAAATGCAGTTGCTGTCCCCCTTGCTGGGTGGCACAAAAGTCACTGAGGCCACACAGCAAATTGGATGAGGGAACTGAGCTGGTGGGGAATTGTCCCACCACCTACCTCTACGCCTTGCCCTCTCCTCCTGCTACCCCCCCTTTCCCAACCTCTTTAGCTTTTGTGTATGCTGTGTCACTATTTTTTAGGGTGATCGCCTCATGTATTCGGGGCTGTTTCGGGGAGAGGGATATACAGGGTTCAGCAGCAGGCCCTACTGCTTAGAAGTCTTGATCAGATGTGCCTTGAGTCCAGTTCTGGAGGCTGTCAACACTTTGTTGCTGGGTTTTTTTGTTGTTGGTTGGTTTTTAGTCACACAACCCTTGTGGGTTGAGGGAGTGTTTTTAACTGCTGTATGTTGATTTAAAAGGTAAAATCTTTTTTTTTATTATTTTTTTTTTCTCTCCTTCTGATAACTCCTGCAGGTTCTCGGTCGGAAGGGTTTAGAATAATGACAAGGTTGTGTCTGTCAAGAGGGGATGTCAGCGCTGCCTTCCTGGGACTGGAGGACTGAAAAGGAGAAAGGACCAGAATTATTGGAGACAGGCTGTTTTTTGACTACTGACACAATCTGCTGTACCCTGTAGGTGGTGGAAGAACAGGACAGTCTCTCCGGCTTGGTTCTGTGGTATCACCACAGTGGTGTCACCATGAATGTGACAAGTTTATTCTCTTTCACCAGCCCAGCAGTGAAGAGGCTGTTGGGATGGAAGCAGGGGGACGAAGAAGAAAAATGGGCAGAGAAAGCTGTTGATGCATTAGTGAAAAAACTGAAGAAGAAAAAAGGTGCTATGGAGGAGCTGGAAAAAGCGTTAAGCTGTCCTGGTCAGCCCAGTAACTGTGTCACAATTCCTCGTTCCTTGGACGGCAGGCTTCAGGTTTCGCACCGGAAAGGGCTACCACATGTAATTTACTGTAGAGTGTGGCGCTGGCCGGACCTGCAGAGCCATCACGAACTGAAACCACTGGAATGCTGTGAGTTTCCCTTTGGTTCAAAACAGAAGGAGGTTTGCATCAATCCATACCACTACAAGCGTGTAGAGAGTCCTGGTAGGTTCTTCCTTGTTTGTACCTTTACACCTTATCTGAACAATGCAAAGTATGGCAATTAATCATGTGACTCATCAGCTTAAATAAGCAAAAGCGGCTGTTTGCACATGTCAGATTCTTCCTCTGCAATTTATCTGGATGTAAGCATTAATTAGCAGTTCTCCCTTTCACATGGCAAATGCTTCATTTGTGTAAACGTTTTATCACTGTACGCATAGTCTTAGTATATGCCTCAAGCTGCCGGGCCTGATATCACCTGGTTTTGTTGCTGACCACTACCCCTCAATTAATTTGTTTTATACTGCATTGTGCAGATCAGTGAATCTGTATGAAACGTTGTAAGCTAACGTAAAGGATTATTGCAGTCTGCACGAAAACCATTCTGACATACTGTGGTAGTGGTATTCTTGTTCTTCTTATTGTTATTTACAAATTATTGTGTCCCTTCTATCACTTTGTTTCTCGATTCCTCAGAAGATAACATTGTCTTTAGAATCTCCTGCAATTTTGGCCTTTTGAAAAGACTGTGATTTTAGACAGCAAAATATAATCCTGGCAATTTAAAGCTTTGATAGCAATGTTTGGTTGTATGTGAAGTTTTACTGTCAGTTGTCCTGTAAGCTGTTACCCACTTCCCCACTTCTCTTTTAAGGTGCAACCCATTCTTTCTGTCTCCTCTTCAAAGGCCAAAAATGTTTTTGCTAAATCTGTATTTGATTTTACTTATGCAAGTTTATTACCAGGGAATACTTCAGGAACTAATATGAAATGTGCTTGGATGTATCTACACTGGTCTCCAGCTACTTGTGAGGTTGTACAGGGACATCCACAGAAACGCACTGCAGGTGTGGGTGGACTTCCCTGGTTTAAATCTGACAAGTCTGTCTGTGTTAGGCATTCCATAAACTGTGGAGCTGTCTCTGCAGAGTGGCACAGACAGTTAAGAACTACAGTGGAAATAAGATTGTTGCAAGATTGTTTTTCTGTGGATGGAAATTGCATTTGTCTTGGATCTGCAACACATAGTGCATATCTAGATGTTAAATATTTTCCTTTGGTGTGTTAGTATTAACTTGGAAATCATGTGAATCACAGAGGTAATACCCATGTACATATTTATGTGGCAGAAGTTCGAACAAAGGAACTCTGCACTGGAAAAACAGTTCTTAAAAAAAAAATTAAAATAAATAAAAAAAATGTTAAAATTCTTAACAATTCCATGTTAAGCAGAAGTGGGATAGTAAAATAGTCATGTCCTTGTACTGCTGCATATGTCTGCGCTAGTTGCTTGCATTAAGTATTCCAAAATACCTAAAATTAAGATTCCTGAAAGACATTTATTTCTGTCAGACTGAGCAACAGTTGGGCTCTTACTGTAATGTCAAATGACATGTTCTAACTCATTTTGCTTTAATCTTGGGAACAATTTCTGAGTTTGAGAATGTTCTCCTTTGGACCATTTATACCATGCTTAAAAATTGGTATTTGTAAATGTCCTGTCACTTCAATGAAAGATGCAAGTTAAAAATAGAATAAAACTTTCAAAAGGTGTCTGACTGAAATGTACATTTTAGCTGAGTGCTGCTAAGTAGTTCAAGTGGTTGGAAAGCTGGGGTTTGGATGTTAAGTCATCTTACGAATTTTGTATTTGGGAAATGGAGCAAAAGGTTATTAACTGTAAGCCTGAATTCTGGATTGCTCTTTAATTGTTTTTGGATGAGATAAAAATCTCTACATTCATGTAGCTACAGAATTTTTGCTGGAAAAAAATCCAAACCAGTAACTTGATTAAGTTGGAGATGGTAGAAATAAAATGCTTCCCTTTTTGTCCAGAGAGTACCCTTCTTCAGGGAAAAACTAGATCTTCTTGGTCAGTTGCATAGTAGGCAACTAGGCAGTTTTCTTGTAAACATTATGGCTGTAGTCAGCTTGACAGAGCTGACAGAAGTATTTAGTCTTTCACAAGCTCAATGTGCTGGTCTAACCACTTAAAATATTCTGGAGGTAGCTGCTGACCGGTAGCCTAGCGTTCACTTGTGCTGAGGTGCTCTGGTAAAGGAGGATCTGGAGGTACCATGTTATACGCATGCTGACGTTACGTCTTGAACTTTTAACAGCTTGCCAAAGTGCGAGAGTAGGGTTGAAGCCCGCTGTGGTTTTACTGAGGTCTCTGGCTGGGTATGTAAAGGAGGAGGGGTTTATATTTAGGCAGCCACAAGTCTGCCATTGTTTCGAGGGGTATCGCGTGGGGACGAGTGGGGAGAATGTGGCTCTTGGAAACAGGTGGTAGCTGAACTCCCGTTTGGCTTGGAGAGCTGTGCTTTGTAACTTGTGACTTACTTTTCTTCCTGTCCCTTCCTAGTTCTTACTGTCCTCCAAGTGTCGTCTTTATCTTCATTTCCTGACAGTCGCTCCCAAATTCAGCTAACCGTTTTTTTCCCATTTTTGCCAGGACATTAAAACACCATTATTGCTGCATAAGTGCTTATGTTTTGAGATTAATGGGTAGTGGGAATTCATGTATGAGTCACTGTTTCCAACGTTCTACGGACTTGAGCAGATATCAAGGTTTGTGTTTCCAAGGCTATCATCGCAGCCAGGAGGGTTAGAAATGTACTTTCTCTTGACAAAACAAAATTGGAAGCTCAGATTGTGTACGATGCACATTTTGCATGCAAGGTACATTGTGAAATTCTGGCTTTGGCAGTGTGGTCTGTATTTAACTGCTTTGTGCGGATCCAGTTACTGGAAAGCTGAAGCATACGGTGCACACATGGGATGGCATCTATACATTCACTCTTCTGCTGGTTGTTGTGTGATTTGTTTCAGTGTTGTGCAAGTTTTGAGGAATGGACTAGTGATAAATCCTCAAATACATAAAATCAGGTAATGCTCTGTGTTGGGAAATCAGTGCTATGGATGCATCTCAGTTTTCACTGTGCCAGAGGGATGCATGGATTTTCTACCTTGATCCCTGATTCCGTCCTTGCTGTTTAGCTTGAGAAGATAAGCTTGGAAAACATGAGAATTGGCACGCTTTGGTGTGTCTGCCAGCTACAAAGCTACATCTGAATCCAAATGAGATTTTTCTGTTAGCCAGGGTGGATAGGAACCAGCTGTAAAGAATTGAGAGGAGGCAGAAAACTATCAACGGTCTCAAACAGGGAGTGTCCCAGGTGTCCCTGAGCCCAGACTGTGCTGCTGCTGCTCCTGCACAAGAAGGGGAATGTGGCACCTGGCAGGCATGTGGGTGTGACATGGTCGTACCATATTTGTGCTTAACCTGACCTAGAGGCTCTGCACAGGCACAGTTGCCCGTCTGATCCTGCGGCGAGTTGATGAAGAAAGCTGAACAGACAGAAAACTGCTTTTTGGCACGGTTAGCTTGGCAAGCTTGGTGCCCTGACTGCAGAGTCAGATGAGGGCAAGGCAGCATGGGGGCACGGGGTGGAGGTGAGGAAGGGTGGCCTTCCTGGGACAGTGGGACACTCGGGTCAGCCTGGTATCAGCAAGTTGTCCCACAGGTGATGGAGACGCGATCCGTGGCGGGGTGCACAGAGAGCTGCTGCTCGCTGTGTTGTGCCAGGACATCTGTTTGCGTGGCCTCCTGCTGAACCAGATCACAGTCACTTTTTCCCTCCCCTGCTGTGTTATCTTCCAGGCTGATCGGAGCAGCGCCGGGGCTCGCGGCGTGGCTGCGGGAACATCTGTACCAACACAGCCCTGCGGATGACACGTGGGAAGGAGTGGAGGTGACAGGGAAATGAGAGGAGAACATAGAGGCTGTTTTGCTGAGAATGGGAATACAATCTTGTACTCAGCTGCCAGGAAGAAGTATCTCCTCCAGATGTGTTACGGTAGCTCACTGCTGCTGGTTCATACGTCTGGTGTGTGCAGAATTATTTCTGGTGCAGGGTAGTTAATGGCCGTCAAATTTCTCCCTTGGCAAGGCAAAGCAAAGCTTTTAATTAAGGAGGGCAGGGTCTGAATTTGATGCCTCTTTAAAACTGTCGCGCTCAGCTGAACTGGTGTGCTCACTTGGCTGAATCTGTTTTTTCTCCTCAGATTTATTTTTTAGTTTAGAGACGTCTGGAAATCAGGCTCATACCTGGTTTAGGAATATCCTTACGTATGATCAAGACTTAAGAAATAATTAGGTGTAGACCATACATAGAGGCTGTGGGGAAAAAGTGAACAAGGATGTTCCTCATGCCTCTCTGAAAATGCCACAAATGACCTCTCAGGTTTTGCTGGAGAGTGTGTGAAATGACATCTGGAAGTCCCTCCTGAGAGATTTCCTTCCCTTCTTTTATTCCTTTGGTTTCTGTGGAGATACATCCTCTGCTCTCGCCTCTGTCCTCGGTTATGTCAATGGGATCAGGTGAAAGATGTCATCCAGAATTTAGGGGGGAAAAAAGTGTTGGGTTTTTTTTAAGCCTGGATCCTGTTTGCTGTAGCAGCAAAACAAAAGGAATGGGATGACATCCACACAATGGATTGACACTGCTATTAAAAAAATAGTCATAAATCACACCTGTAATGTGGCTTTAGGGGAGGAGGTTCAATTCTTTTGCCTTAGCTAAAGGGAAGGAAGGTGAAGAAATGGAGTATTTAATTTTCTTAAAGTACTAGTGAACACTAGCTCAGTTCCATCTGATGCAGAATTCTGTTAGTTTGCCTCTACTAAGTGTCCTTGCCTATCAGCCTGCTAGGTTAAAAGAGGATTTGAGTTTTTAATATGTTACAAAGGAGGCAAATGAGGAACTAACTTCTCTTTTATACTTCATGTGTGGAAGTGGTTGAAGGTACAGAGTGTTTATGTAAATGGTTACCCCCGACTCAGCAACTGAATGCTGTCTCCTGAGAGTGTCCAGAATCTGCTGATACCTCCTCAGGGGTCAGGCTTGGGAGAAACCTACTCTTCATTGATCTGAGTGAGCTTAAACCTGCCTTGGGTGATGCAGTTGTTAACGTTTCGATATTCGTTTCTGGAGGTGCTTACTAATCCACTGCTGTGCTTGAAGCATGAGATGCCAGGGGGCACTAAAACCGGTCGGTCCAGAAGCAGCCTGTCTGTCCTCTGAAATATCCTAGTTGTGTGGATCAGCCCATTAGCACAGCCACTTGGAGGCATAAAATAACTACACCAGTTCAGGGTTTTTTTGCAATTACCAATAAAGCGTAGATGAAAAAGGCTGGATGATTTTCCTCTGTTAAGCTTCTCTTCTTCGGGAAGCTGGCTGCAGTCTGCTATACATCAAGGGGCTTTATGAAGCTGATGGTGCCTATGTTCTGCCCAAATCGGGGGATGAGCAGTGGTTGCTTTTTCGTGACATGGACAAACACGTGACGTGAAAAATGTCAGAATGGTTGAATTTTCAATTCTGCCTAAAGAACGTGATGTTCCTTTCCATTATAACCATGAATTCAAAGTGAATGTCTGCTTCAGCAAGCTTGGTTTTGGCAAGAAACATTTTACCTAAATGTACAGCTGCTTTTTGCCACAAGAACAGGCCAGGTCCCCAGGCTCGGAGGAGAGCGGTAGGCTCCTGGTGTGGACTCCTTGCCTATGACTTTAACCGGATTGTTTTCATATTTGTCTTTGACCTCCTCTGCTGTTTGGTCTAAGCGAGTCTCCATACGGCTGCACACCTACTGCAGGCACCAGTGGTGCAGAAAGAAACTCGAAATGGTGGAAATCCTGGATAAGGCAGGTTTAGACTCACACGGTCCTGGAAGTAAATGCTCCTTGAATGCTCCCCTATACAGCACTGCAGCTCTGGTCCTCAGTAAAAGAAAAATAAGGCGTGTTTAAAGGAGCTTTTTAATGCCACTTGAAATCACACAGGTGGTTGGTTGTGTGTATTGGTCTGGTCGTGCTCGTGAGCTCTCTAGCTACTTTACAGAAAAATAAAATGGGTCAGTTAGTCGTCCCTGTCTTGTCCCCCTGTACTTGACCGGCCTAGGATCACTACATGTAAAATTAATATTCCCAAACTGTTTCTAGACAGGGTAAATTGAGTAGAGGATCTTTAAAAGCCTGTCGTGGCGTATTCCCTCTATGCTTCAGACCTGATGCAGCCTGTTGCAGCGGTCGCCTGTCAGATCACTAATGCCGCTTTTGGCGAGCGACAGGGTTCAAATGCAGCTCCTGGGGCTGTCAAATTATCAGGTGCCGCGAGTCTGGCTAGCTCAAATTTGGAGCCAGGAGAGGAAAAGTTGGGAGTTTGAAGGATTTCTGCACCTCTGCAGGCTGGGGGTGAGGGAGCAGAGAGTGTCATTGCTGAGAGGTTTTGCCGTATCACTGTGTAACGCTGCTGTTGGGCGTAACTTTAAAAATAGCATGCTACAACAGGTGGGCACAATTACAGGATGATTCCCCAAAATAGCAAGCAACTGTCAGTTTACTTGGCAAGTAGTATAAAACTTTCTTCACGTCAGTTTTGCAGAATTTGGTTCTAAAATTCCCTGCCAGAACCGACCCGAGCAAGAGGAATTGAAATAGGGAGGCAGAAAGGAGGGAATGGTCTAACAGCAGGGTTTTCCTTGTCTAATCTCACTACGTGTCAGAAAAGTGAGCTGCAGTAAAGGGGTATAAGTTGTCAAGAAGGATATGTTGATGTCCTTTTTTCCCCCTTTCTTTAAAATCGATCAGATTGAGATGTTTCTTCTGACTTAAAAGAGCAGCCTTCCAAGTTTTAAGCTACTCAATAGGATGGTGACTGTGGCTTTTGTACAGGTAATTTGAACTCTGGTCTGTGTAAATGTCTGAGTTAATATACACTATCGCACTGTAACTTCCTCCTGTATCGGGACTGCTTCTCCCCCCAAATCCGCTTACAAGAAGTCCTTCACTAATGTGCATACAATTAGTACTAAATTCTGAAATTGGCCTTGACAAATGTCAGTTTAATCAAAACGTTAGCTTATCAGAGCATCCGCAAATAAAATCTAATGTTAGCTGAATATTGTAATGCAGGAAATGTACTAATATTACTTGCCAAATGCATTTAGACCAGATGTCTGATGTAAAAGTAAAGCCAGTAAAGCAAGTCTTCAGTTGTAACTATGTAAAATGACAAATCAAGCTGTGGGGTCTACTGAAACTGCAAAATAAAATTAAGAGTTGAGAAAACAAGACAGCTCTCAGCTTTCTCCTGGAATAGAAAGTCTGGCATGTTTGTCCATCTGTCACCCAAAACAGGCTGCTGAATAGCTATTATTGAGCCTTTTCACTTGCAATTACTAGAACATAGGTTTGGAGCAAAAGTCGAAAAGGCTGGCATTTCTGCTTTTGAGAAAACAGTGAAGCAAAGCTGTGCTACCACAGCCAGTAGCACAGCCTTGCTTAAGCCAGGTGGTATTGGAGCAACATAAAGTAGCTACATCCTCAGAGATTGCTTTTGCCACAACACTATTAATTATTCTTTTTTTAACCGGGAGTAAACTCTATCCTAAGCGTAGACCTGTAAATGTCTTTGTGTGTGAGAACTTGTCCGCTGGTCAAAGAATACTCAGTTTTGCCAGGTCTTGTTTTAGGCAACACGGGAAAGCCTAATGACATTAAAACTTTTCTTTCTACTTGGCGTTTTATTTGTTACCATCAAGATCTTGGCAAGACCATTCAGTCGGCATGCTTCAGTGACTCTCTAATGCTACAGTCAGCAAGCAAAACTGAGCACGTTCAGCTGAGCATACGTTTATACCTGTTCTGTTCCCACCGTGGGACTGGACTGCTCACCAGGATGCCACAGCCAACTTCAGCTGCTTTGGCCTCAAAGGCAGGAAATTAAGCTAGGAGTCTTTAGGAGGGTTGAAATTTGTTAGTTTAACACTGCTGCTGTGTTTTGGTTTTTCTTCTTGGTTTTGTTTGTTTGTTTGTTTTTTTCTTCTCCTCTTTGTTTTTCTTACAACTTTGTCTTTGCAGGATTTTCTATCAAAAGCATGGAGTACAAGCTGCAAGTTCCTCCCCCCCAACTCGCCCCATGTTTTCATACCCATTTCCAGATAGCACAAACTGGTGTGTGAGGATTTCCCTTCATTCCAACCTGCAGTTCTATTTTTCTAGTAAGACATAAGTGGTTTTGCATAAATTCATATGAAAATACGCCTATATGATGCTTGGAAATTAAAGTGCGCTGTCTAATGATAGTGCCCTCAGGTCTTCATTAGAGCTGAGGGCCCTGTTGTGGTATAAGAACGTACATTGACCAAGTCACCATGATTTTTGAGAGCAGAAAGTGCAGTAGCAATTGCTCATTTTTTTTTTTTAATTTTTATTTTTTTTATTTTATAAAGCTCACAGAAGAAGTAGAATCTACTTTGGCAAGGAAAGATGATCAAAGTCTGCTTTCTTATATGTGGCCCCTCATTGTATTTCGTTACTTGATTTTTCAATTTCCAGACGTGGAAAAAGAGATACCTACCCAAATCTTTGTGTAACATCCAAGGGGGGGAGAAAAATGAGCCCTTGAGGGAAACTAGCTGTCATCTGGGCTTGTGTAAGATAACCAAAACCCATCTGGATAGAAAATATGTTACTTTGGAAGTACAGCAGGTCCTTTGGCTTGGATTAGGGTTTGCTGGGGTTTTTTTGTTTGTTTTGGGTTTTGTTGGTTTTTTTTTTTTTTAATAGAACAACTTTAAAAAAAAGAAGTTATATTCATACATTGGAGACTTTCTATGTTTGCCAAAATCATTATTTCTGGAATGTGAAAATAGGACAAAAAAGACAACCAAGAGAATCTTTACTCTAGGACAGCACACCTGTTAGTTTTCTGAAGAACAGGATGACATGCTGGAGATACAAAGAGTAGAAATCAGTAGCTTTCTTCAAACGCCACCATTACATTTTCATAAAAGCATTTCTTTCTTGGTGTGGTTAGTTGGAGCGTTTATCTGAACAGCCATGTTGTCTTTGGTCTATCTTCTATATTTTTGGCATTCTTGTCTCTTAGATGAAATAGCCCTGTGGGTGAAGTTGCCCTGTAGCTGTAATTTCTGTAATACAGCTCCACTTGTTTGGTGCGGGCATACTCTGGGTATTATTTGCATGGTAAAAACAAGCTACCCAATTCCCAGGCTGTCTTGACAGATACAGGATCTCTTCTTAGCTACAGTTCCACAAGCATTCCTGGCCTGGCTTCCGGGTGGTGTATCTTCCTCTTCAACCATTACTAGTAGCATTACTGTTAGTAGTCATGTATTAACTCTCAACTCCAGGTCCACATCAACACAAAATCTTGGAGCAAAATTTAGCCATGGTATATCTCATAAAACCTTTTAATCTGGTGTTTGAGAAAGTACAGAAATCAAGCTGACTTTGTGGTTCTACTCTATTAACTGTTTTTCACCATTTTAATGAGGTTGAATTTGCGAATCTGTTGCAGTAGCTTTTTAAGACAACAGTGTATTTAATAGTATGTTTCCTTTAAATATATGCATCTCTACTGAATAGAAACAATGATAATTTTTTTTTTAAAAAAATTTATTTTTTGTATCTGTGTTCCCTTCTGCTGAAGAAGGTAAAGAGGAAGGGAGAAATTCTGTCTGCAAACTGTTGGAGCAGCATCCTGCAGAGATGTGCAAAGCAAAGATGTGCGCCGCTTCATTATTTTATTGCAACAGGTGTGCTGGCTTAGCACAGAGTAATTCTCTCATGCTTTCTCCCCTTCAATTATACCTCTTCCTGGAGCTGGCAGCTGCAACAGAGATCAGCCTCCTCCCCTGCTGTACTGAGCCTCAGTAATTTGTTATTCCATATGGTTGAGATCTGCAACCTGACCAGAAGCTCGGCGCCTTACACAGGGTTGAGGGGAGCGAGAAAGGTAGGCTTCCCCTTCTACGTTTTGAACTCCTGGCATCCTTCCATACTTGCAAAGGGCCCAGTCCCTGCTCACGTCTTCACTCCTGAGCCAACAGCATTCAGGTTCACCCCTCTGTGACTCCGGTGGGAGCAGCTAGCCTGCAAGCAAGCCCGTGAGCTGCAAAGAGATTGGGTTATGGCAGTGAGTGACTGTCTTGGACTTGGACTAATTGGAGCGCTGTAGTCTCTGCCCCACCTGAGGTGGCCTTTCAGGACTTCTCCTCCTCATTTAAGGTTGTATGTATGCAAGGAGTATGTGAATTAGGGGCAGCACTCAAAGTAAATTCTGCAATGATATTTTTGAGATTATTTGTGCTGTATCAATACCAGTTGTATTCTTTTTCTCCCTTCCCCCTTTTCCATGTGTATTTTGAAGAAGTTGGCATTCAGTCATTCGAGGTTGAAGCAGCTGAACAAAAAGTGCAGGTTTGCATGAGGGAGAGCTGGGAAGAGGAGACGTTCTTATTTCAAGTCCTTCTAAACTTTGCCAGTGGTTCTGCCCAACAGGACAAAACATGCGTATATACCTTGGGAAAATCTGGCACTGCTTTATTTTAATTACAGAAAACATACAGAAAATATCCTGTTCTCCTGCTATTTTAAAATGCTATAAATCATGTGGCTTCCTGTGATGTCATGTGTGTCATTGTTTAATGCGAGGTAGGGGATGGGAAAGGTAGGTGATGTACTTTCTGCACAAATTAACTTCAGAAAAGTTGATGGTTTGACCTTCATCCATAGGAAAGGAAGAGATAGGAAAGCTGTGTTTTTAGTGCTCGGAAAAGTAAGGAATAATCATAAAGACAGGAAAGGGAAAATACTATTTAACGCATGATCTCATTGTTACTTTTTTCACTGGTAATTTATTAGGCCAGCAAATGTTGACTATGACAATTAAATAGTGCTTGACCTCACTGCAAAGGACTGCTAGGTTTAACAGAACAAGCTTAATTCTCAGAGATCCAAATATTCAGAGAGATTGGGTTTGACAGTTGTCATGTTGTGAATGATGGGATTTGTGGTGTCCAGCTGAATGTTGAGTAATTTTTTTTTTTAATGGCTTTTTCCAGTGACGTGTGAGAGTGGTTGCATTAGAGGCAAGGGACAGTCTGCACAGCCAAGGGAGATGCAGTTTCTCCTGGGGTGTTCTGCGATTGAGAACCTCCAAAGAATGGCAGATGGATGTGTTTTGTTTCAGAAAATGCCATGATTAGGAACTTTGTATATTCCTTGTAGAATCATAGAATAGTTTGGGTTGGAAGAGATCTTTAAAGATTCTCTAGTCCAACCCACCTGCAATAAGCAGGGACATCTTCAACTAGGATCAGGTTGCTCAGAACCCCCTCCAACCTGACCTTGAACGTTTCCAGGGATGGGGCATCTACCACCACTCTGGGCAACTTGTTCCAGCGTTTCACCACCCTCATTGTAAAAAAATTTCCTCCTTCTGTCTAGTCTAAATCTTCCCCCTTTGTTTAAAGCCGTTAACCCTTGTCCTATCACAACAGGCCCTGCTAAGAAGTTTGTCCCCATCTTTTGTATAAGCCCCCTTCAACTACTGAAGGGCCGCAATGAGGTCTCTCTGGAGCCTTCTCTTCTGCAGGCTGAACAACAACAAATCTCTCAGCCTGTTCTCATAGCAGAGGTGTTCCATCCCTCTGATCATTTTTGTGGCCCTCCTCTGGACCCATTCCAACAGGTCCGTGTCTTTCCTGTGCTGAGGGCTCCAGAGCTGGGTGCAGTACTCCAGGGGGGGCCTCACCAGAGCAGAGAGGCGGAATCACCTCCCTCGACCTGCTGGCCACGCTTCTTTTGATGCAGCCCAGGATACGGCTGGCCTTCTGGGCTGCGAGCGCACACGGCTAGCTTATGTCCAGCTTTTCATCCAACAGTACCCCAAGCCCTTCTCAGCCGGGCTGCTCTCAATCCCTTCATCCCCCAGCCTGTATTGATACCAGAGGTTGCCCCAACACAGGTGTAGGACCCTGCACTTGACCTTGTTGAACCTCATGAGGTTCACATGGGCCAACTTCTCAAGCTTATCCAGGTCCCTCTGGATGGCATCCCATCCCTCAGGTGTGTCAACCGTACCACTCAGCTTTGTGTCATCTGCAAACTTGCTGAGGGTGGACTCGATCCCGCTGTGTCATTGATGAAGATACTAAAAAGTCCTGTTCCCAATATGGACCCCTGAGGAACACCACTTATTACTAATTTCGATCTGGACATTGAGCCATTGACTACTACCTTCTGGATGTGGCCATCCAACCAATTCCTCATCCACTGAACAGCCCACCCATCAAATCCATATCTCTCCCACTGAGAGAGAAGGATGTTGTGGGGGACCATGTTAAAGGCCTTACAGAAATCTAGATAGACGACATCCATAGCTCTTCCCTTGTCCACCAATGTAATAAAGTGGAGTTCATTAAAATTTTCACATGTAAACAAATTTACTTAGGAGTGACACCTGCCTCAAATATTTGAGATCTGTTGTTGGGATCTCAGTGAAGCTGCTCTAAGAAAGTGAGACATCAGATTGAATCTTTAAAATCTGCTTCTGACTCTGAGGCAGCCTTAATTTCAGTAGTGAGGAGTTTTATTTTCAGTGTATGTTCAATGGCAGTTTCTGGGATGAAACTTTATACGCATTAATGCCACCAGCAGGCAAAAATCTGGTGGCTTTATTTCTCTCTTAGGCATATGCCAAAAAAAAAAAGCAAGGCAAACCTGCTGCTTCTTTTTATTTTTTATTTTTTCCTCCCCCCCCCCCTCCCCCCGCCTTTAATC
>VFFE01007140.1:510175-528986 GCA_008921705.1 Burhinus oedicnemus | reverse complement strand
ATGAGGTTTAACAAGGCCAAGTGCCAGGTCCTGCACTTGGGTCACAACAACCCCAGACACAACACTACAGGCTTGGGGAGGAGTGGCTGGAAAGCTGCCTGGCAGAAAAGGATCTGGGGGTCCTGGTGGACAGCCGGCTGAACATGAGCCAGCAGTGTGCCCAGGTAGCCAAGGTGGCCAATGGCATCTTGGCCTGTATCAAGAATAGTGTGGCCAGCAGGAGTAGGGAAGTGATCGTGCCCCTGTACTCAGCGCTGGTGAGGCCGCAGCTTGAGTCCTGTGTTCAGTTTTGGGCGCCACGGTATAGGAGGGACATTGAGGTGCTGGAGCATGTCCAGAGAAGGGCAACAAAGCTGGTGAGGGGTCTGGAGAACATGTCTTATGAGAAGCGGCTGAGGGAATTGGGATTGTTTAGTCTGGAGAAGAGAACATTGAGGGGAGTCCTTATTGCTCTCTACAACTACCTGAAAGGAGGTTGTAGTGAGATGGGCATTAGTCTCTTCTCCCAAGTAACTAGCGATAGGACAAGAGGAAACAGGTTCAAATTGCGCCAGGGAAGATTTAGGCTGGACATCAGGAAAAAATTTTTCACTGAAAGAGTTATCAACCATTGGAAGAGACTGCCCAGGGAGGTGGTTGAGTCACCATCCCTAGCTGTGTTTAAAAGTCGTGTAGATGTGGTGCTTAGAGACATGGTTTAGTGACAGATCTGGTAGAGCAGGGTCAATGGTTGGACTAGATGATCTTAAAGGTCTTTTCCAACCTAAATGATTCTATGATTTTATGAAATAGAGCTAATACTTTGCAATGACAATAATAAGGTCCTGGATATATCTGGGATGTTTGCATATTTTGGTGATAGAATCGTGTAGGAGACAGAAAAGTTCAAACTGAAAGTTTTCTGCTCCAACTTCTGCTCATATTTACCATATTCGATATCTACTTCTGGCCTGGTCCTGAGACCTCTTTGTGCCTTAATATCTGTACGGCTCTTTCAACCTGCAAAAAACGTGGACTGGAAGCATGGCTGAGCTTTCTTTTGTGGCTCGATGGGGAGAAAGGGGCTTGTTTTTATTGCAGTTGTGATTAATATGCACAGTAATTCTTCGCTTTCCTGATTCAAGGTCCATGATTGCTTTCTCAGATTTCTGGTGGGTGGAAGTTTATAGCTGAGTCAGGCTGGAAGCATTTCCAGGCTAAAACTGTTTATGTGGGTATGTATATGTACTTCAAAGAGAGGAAAGGACTTGTGTATCTCTACCTTTTCTATATTTAGCTGATACTCCCCCTCCTGCTTACCTGCCTCCGGAAGATCAGATGACACACGATACCTCCCAGCCAATGGATACCAACATGATGGCACCCGCAATTCCCCCTGACATACACAGAGGAGGTAAAAACACTTCCATCTTGTATTCTGCTTTGCTTCTTAAGAGTTAAGAACTTTCACAACTGACTTTTAATAACTGAGTTTTAATTTTGGATCTGTGTTGTTTATGGAAATTTTTAGCTGTAGAAAAGAAAAAAAAAAGTCATGTAATTTTTTTTCTGTTGTTGTAAGGGATGAAATAGTAAATCTGGAGATAAAAAATGATAAATGTAAATATTTAGGACAAGAAGCTATCACATGACTCTTTAAAAATGTAAAATGGACAGGGGTTATTACATTCTTATTCCCAACCAACTTAACAACCAAAGTAATTTTACATTTTGTATCTGGAACTTCCAGTAATCACCAAACAGAAAGAATTCCTATGATGCTGCACATTTCTGCATGTGATGCTGAAATTACACATGTGCAAGGAAGAGAACCTCTTTGTCTCTTACAATTCCATTGATCTATTGGAGCAATGCAGTTAATGCTATATAAAGCCGCTGAATTGTGGATGAACAGTAGATACAGTCAAGTGTAGCTCTCCAAGCAAAGACTTGATCAGAGGATGAATGCTTATAGTATTAGGTATGTAAATGCCCAGAGACATTTTACACGGGCAATTGGAATATCTGTATTTTTTCCTCTGAGACAGTACATCTCATAAAATTGTCTTTTCTTATAATGTTTTTGTCCTGAATTCAAAACTTCAGTCCTTAAAGAGTATGCTCTGTTTTTAATAATTTACCCATCTCCTGGTCATAAGGGTGTTTGGTTTTTTCTTTTCTTTTTTAGTTTGTGTCGTTCCATCCATCTCCCCATTTTTATTCCATCTTTGAGTCATGCAGTGATAGCACTTGGTTCAGAATTCAGAGCTGTCTGCCTGAGGTGTGGCATTGCTATAAACTTTAAAATCTGTATTAAAAAAAACCCCTATTGCTTCATGTACTATGACACAGACATCTTTTTACACATTGCTTTTTAAAGCCTTTGCAGCCAGCCGTGACTGCTGAGTAAAGGATTTAGTGCATTCATCACATTGTGAGAAATAGCCCCTTTAGAGAACACATCAGCTTACGCAGTTGTGGCCCATGCCAAGAAAGAGCAGCAAGCTGGATGCCGTGCCAGAATTATTATCAGGATCACAAGCATGTGAACAATATAACTGTTGTTTGATTTTATTATTTTTTTTGTACTTGTTTTGTTGCTAAGCTTAATGTCTGGTTTCAGGAAGTATATTTGCCCTCTTAGAACAATTTGGATAGCTTTTGTGCTAATCTATTTACTCGCTGCCTAGAATGAGTTTTGCACGTGATAAACCCCATCTGTGGCATTTATACTTTTTGCTGATCCAATACACTCTGTGTATAGTCCTTGCTGGCCCAAAGTACATTTATCAATGTTTATGCCTAACTGCAGACTTCCGCGTGTTTGTCCCTCTCACAAAATACACGAGTACTGTAGAATTCCTCTATTACATGAGAACTGATAAAGAGAAAAGGGTTTAATTTTTTTTTCTTGCTTTTTAACATTCAACCATTTCAACATAAAAATTGTGTCTATTAGTATTTTTCTCTCCTGGTAGTTTAGTACAATGGATTTTCATCTCTGCACCTTCACTTAAAAAAACACAAAACAAACAAACCCCACCATGTTACTTCTGTATGCCTTCATGTGTTTATTATTTGTATATGTATGCTGTAATTGCACTACTTTTACAACCTGCAGCAGATGTTTTGTTTTTTTAAAGAAGAGTTTTTACTGTGAACTTACTGCAGCATTTTTATTGCAAACTTTTTAGAAGCATGTTCTTCATGGTGATTTGTTAGTCTTAAGAGATTTGATTTAACAAGCTGCATCCTGTCAATGAAGTTGGGTAATTTCCATTGTTGGCCCATGCTGGGAATAGAGAGACTAAACGCACCTGCTCTGCATGACTTAAAGCAAATGTAAGGAAGTTAGTATGAAATCTGTGTGAGAGAGATATGATTCATTCTGTAAGAATGGCCAGCTGGCAAGATTTCTTCCTGACTTTGAGAACTGGGGCAAAGCTGCAGCTTTGATAATTGCTGGCATCTTCATGGGAATTAAGTGTAGTAACCGCTTAATAATAATTAATGACTGATTTTTTTTTTTTTAATTTTTTTTTTGACAGTGATGTGAAAGGATAGAAAATGCTAGGATATCAGGCAAGATCAGCTCCTTTTTATCAGTATTTTAAGCAAGTTATTGGTCAGCAGTAGACACTGTGCTCAGAAGTTTTGCACAGTGATATAGGATGTGTTATGCTGCTGCTATGTACTGCTCGTTTGAGGGGGACATTTTGTTTTTTGTTTTGCACACGTTGGAGAACTCCTAGCAATTATGACCTGTGAAGAGAGGAAAATAGGAACACTGGTCTTAGTTGGCAGATTTCAGTAAAGACTTGGGGCTGGGAGGAGGAAACCTCTGGCCAGAGAAACAAGTTCTCCCATGATACCGGTCTGATTTTCATTTTAGCACTTTGACCTGTGGTTGGAGCTTTAATCTGCAAAGTTGGTATTTTAGCAACAAGTCCAACTGTGCTAGGCTTAGCAGCGAAATAGTCTCCTTCATTTGAAAGAAACCACATGAAGCAACCACATCCCTTTGCTAGCCTCCTTTTATTTTGAGACAGTTTATTTGTAGCTGTGTTGGGCACTTGAAAGAATGTGCTCTGGGTGGAGATATCCGAAGAAGCCTGTGCTGTTGTTGGAAACCCACTGGGAAACTCTTTTTGGTAAAGACCTTTGGTATCATCTGGAGAAACTGTTCCCTGTGCACAGGCACAAGTGTTATCTCAAGACTTCCGTGGGTTTCTAGAGCTTGATGGGTAGAAGTCGTGAACCAGGAATTTCCTGTCGGCATTCTGCACAATTCCCAGCTTCAGTTAGGAGCTGCTGAGGAGGAGCTTCTTGTTACCAGAGTCTGGAAAACCACTTTCTGAGAAATCCTTGCTATTACTCAACAAGTAACTCTTTTGGTGATGAACAGTTGCAGATTTTGCATTTGGTAGCATTTAATGAATAAAAGGTTCTCATTAAATAATATCTTCCTCTATTTCGTCTGCTCTTCAGCCCAGTGTAATTGTTAGGATTTTGCATGTTATGCTCTTGTTCAGTCTCTGATCCCAAGCAGTATCTATTAATATTGAAGATGTGCTTCAAGCATGTTCTGCAGACAAATGTCTATCTCTCTTAGTTTTTGAAGTCTTTTACCCTTCCCCCAAGAAGCCCAGGAGAAAGACTTGTGCACGCCCTGAGTACTGAAAGACTGATCTGCTGACGTGTATTTAAGCTACCTTGCTATACTGCTTGGTACCCGAAGTTACAAATGGTCTCTTGTGCAACTGTGTGATGCTGTTTCTCCCTGTCACTATACAACTTAGCAGTAAGCACAGAATTGACTTGTAATTTGGTAGCTGAGTAAAATGAACTGAAGTAGAAGCTCATTTACTAAATTGGAAAGAAAGCTGAGCTGTATCATTGCAGTCTTTCTTGGCTGTCTGGGCCCACACCATAGCATGTTGTAGAAAAAGGAGCAGGGATATTGGGGCACTGGTTGGGATGTGCCCGAGAGCTTCCTGCACTTTTCTGTTAATATCTACTGACAACCTTTGTCTCTTGTGAGTCTTGTGCAAGTAAAGTTCAGGTGAAATTATTCTATTGTATGTCTGTGACTATGAAAAGTTCAAAAATAACTGAAGATAGAAGAGTCTTCATTTAGCTGCGATTGCTTATCCAGCTCATCTTTCAGTGATCTTCAGCCAAAATCAGCAGGTTTATGAATCTTTACATCTCGAGCCCGTGTTCCAGTGCCGTTAGGTTGTAACGTTTCCATTGTTGCTTTACAGATGTTCAGGCAGTTGCTTACGAAGAGCCGAAGCATTGGTGCTCCATTGTCTACTATGAGCTGAATAATCGCGTCGGGGAGGCGTTCCATGCTTCTTCCACCAGCGTCTTGGTGGATGGCTTCACTGATCCTTCAAACAACAAGAACAGATTTTGCCTGGGGCTGCTCTCGAACGTTAACCGGAACTCCACCATTGAGAACACTAGGCGACATATTGGCAAAGGTGAGTTTTGGATCTTTGCATCCATGTTTGGGGATGGGGAGGGAAGGGACATTTTCCCTAGACATGACAACCTGGGCCGCTTGCCTCAAGAGGTCTTATAAGCAAAGTATTGTTCTTATCTGGTGTGTAATTACAGGCAGCTTTTACCCTTAATCAATTTTTAATTGTCCAAAAGCTATCATAATCTTAATTAGAATAAGAGCTTAAGGCAGTTTGTCTAATGAAATGTCTTGATTTATCTTGATTACTGGTGTATATGGAAATTGGAATTATAGTTCTCGGCACAGAATTTTTAGCTAGCCTTATTTCCAACATAAATTAGCTATCCTAACATGTATTTAGAGAGACAAGCTGCTAAAACAGTTTTTCCAAATTCATTTTTGACAGGCTGGTGATTCTTTCAGTGGGAATTTTATGCTTCTCTTCTATGGCTGTGACAGTGTCCTGCAAAAGAGAAAAGCTTCTGGTTTTTGTGTGACTTTATATGATCTCTTTTCTGAGAACTCACCTATAATGCTAATGACAGGCAAAACTGACGTTGCCCCCTGCAGTGGGACATTCCTGCCAGACAAATTTTTTAGGTGTTTACATTATTAGTAAACTCTAAATTTTCTGAGGCAGTTGAGGGTTCAGTATGCCCAAGCAACAGGGTGTGTGTTGTAAGTGCCAATTAATGAAATTTCGTCCTCTTCCTTAGAGGAGGAAAGAAATGAAACTGAAGAGAACTGTCAGGTCTTCAAGTCCGAGCGCTCGGTCTGGAGAGCTTTTCTCTACATGAGGAATTGTGCAGCTCTCAGCAATACACCACACCTGTGCTGTGCCACTCAAGTCCTAATACTTCTTCCTTCTTTTCCTCCCCATCCATCTTACCAAGTATCAGGATATTTATTTAACACCTCATTCATTTTCCTGTTAAAAGTAACCCAGCTGCAAGCAGAGTTCTGCTGAAGCACTTAACTACATATGTACTGAAGCAGAGTATGGAAGAGACAAGGGTACTGTTGAATAAGTAATTGTGTACAACTAATGATGATGTAGAACTGTTAGTCTTTAAGGAAGGATGACTAAAGCCCAAACTTGAGGCATAGCCATAAGTGTTTTTGCAGATCAGGTGGGAGTGTACGTGTACCCACACAAGTACATGCATAGTCAGTGGCAAAATCTTATGTGACAGCACAGTCGAGGCTTTCTGACTTGACTTCAGTTTAGCTTTTACATTCTGTGTGTTCACTTCTCTGACTTGTGACACTGTGGGAGGTGAAAGGTTTAAGCAGCAAATAATCTGCTTCTAAACACAAAAGGCAAATTTTCTTGCTTTCTCAGAGCCTTTGGAATTGACAGCAAATCTCCACAAAGATTCCCTGTATGTCACTCTTCTGGGGCCTGCTGCCATCAGTGGCAGGTGAGGGAGCAAGCAGTAGAAGGGGAAAAGACTGTAAAATTGGTGTGTACCCTGATTTGCCAGATACATGTGAGGAATGTAGAATCATAGAATCATTTAGTGTGGAAAGACCCTTAGGATCATCGAGTACAACCGTAAACCTAACACTGCCAAGCCCACCACTAAACCATGTCCCTCAGTGCCACATCTACATGTCTTTTAAATATCTCCAGGGATGGTGACTCAACCACTTCCCTGGGCAGCCTGTTCCAATGCTTGATAACCCTTTCAATGAAGAAGTTTTTCCTAATATCTAATCTAAACCTCCCCTGGTGCAACTTGAGGCTCTAGAAGGGCCATTGTTTTTTTCCAGCTTTCTGGAATTAAAGCGAGCTGAAAAAACTCATGCCTACCCAAAATAGCTTTCAGGACTTTTCCAGAGAATCCATCTTGGGGCTACTTTAGTATCTACAAATTATGCAGTAGCTTTCTGCTTTCTATTCTTCCATTCCCAATTATTGTTTTACATAAATATGATGAGAAAAAAGTTCAGGTGGTCAAGTCATCCAGTGTACTGCATCAATACTACTGCAGTGCTTGCTAGTTTATTGTTGTTGAATATACGACATGTTAAAATGCTAGAATTACCCATTTCCCTTATATATAAACGCATACACCCCATCCTTTCAAATCACCTACTGATGAAACAGAAAAGTAAAAATCAAGTTTGAAGACAAGCAGATGATGGTCTGATATGCAGTTAATGTTTATCTCTTTAAGCAGAAACATATGTCTGTGGAGACAGAGCATGCAAAATAGATACACAATGTGAATTTGTCTAACCTCTTTATGTCAACCTTCTCCTCCTAGGTGTTCATCTCTATTATGTCGGTGGGGAAGTGTATGCTGAATGTCTTAGTGACAGCAGTATTTTTGTGCAAAGTCGGAACTGCAACTACCATCATGGGTTCCATCCCACCACAGTCTGCAAAATCCCCAGTGGCTGCAGTTTGAAAATTTTCAATAATCAAGAGTTTGCTCAGCTTTTGGCTCAGTCAGTGAACCATGGCTTTGAGACGGTGTATGAGCTTACCAAGATGTGCACTCTCCGTATGAGTTTTGTAAAGGTACGTGAAAATTTTCTTGAGATTATTTTGTAAGCGAAATGAATTATTTTTTCTTCATGTGGTGATTTTGAATGGTCTGGTGCCTCCCTCCATTGACCTGTTGTCTTTGTGGACGAAATCAGTCTGACACATACTTTGAAAGCTTGAGGTGACTTGCAGAAGGCGTTTCATCACATAAGTCTATAGTCACTTGTGAAGCATTTCTATCATGTCTGTTAACTATTCTAATTTCATTGAATTGTCTCTTGTGAATTTTCAGTGTTTCAGTTGAATTTTTGTATTTAATGTCTGTATAGATAGTGTGTGTATATAGAATTATTTGCATAATTACTCTGGAATTACAGGGCTTGCCTTTTTAATTTTGTGGCATGTGGCAAGATACAGTACAAGTAAGTTTTGAAAAGAATTGAGTCATTAATTATTTGGCCTAAAAGTGGAAAAGCCATCAATTAATTATGTAGCATCAGCTTTTGCTCTTTTCTTGCGCATTGTTGTGGTCCCTGCCATCTCCTGCTCTGTAAGAGGCCCAGCTGAGCTTCGTGCTTCTGGTCCTGGGTGGTATTTTTGGAGAGCTGAACTGGGACTACAGTGTAAATCATTGATAGCAGTTGTGGGAGCGTAGATAGCATAATCCTCTAAATCTGTCTTGACCAGCAGCTCCCAAATTAGGAGCTGCAGTAATTATTTAGAATAATGTACATACCATTCTATTTTAGGGGGCATGCAAGGTCAGGATTTGTGATGTGACAAACATTTGTGAGTGTCAACATGTATACTGATACAAATGTATGAAAGTAGTGAAATGAAAATGCTGAAGTGCTGTCCTTGATAGGAGGAGAGAAACTTTCAGATGTGTTAGGACAGGAGTCCCTAAAATGGAATAGGTTGTTTATAGCTCTGTAGAGTTGTATGGCAGTGTTGCCTGAACAGTTGCACAGGACCTCCTGCGTATTGGATGTTGCACTTCACAGTATTTAGAGCTGCTGCCTCCTGTGTTGGGAGCTGGGTAATCCCTTCATTAGGGGTTAATACAGAGCAGAGCAAACTGTACCTGCGGCTATCTTTAGTCTTGTCTCCAGACCTGCCCCCAAAATGGTTCAATTACAAAATGATTTTGAATGCTGTTTAAATATCTGCTTATATCTTTGGTAATTACTGTAACTGAATTGGGTATGAGCTGAAACAAAACGTATCATGTCTTAACTTGAGAAATAGCCTGCTGGGGAATGACCATGCCCTCTTTCTCCAAAGAGGAATGTTTCTGACTTATTGCTTGGTTTACCGTGTCCATCCTGCAAATGACGCTTTGCTTCTTGTCAGACAGATGCCTCGCCCCCACTTCCCTAATGCCAGTCCGTGACCTCATTTTTTAATTTGTTGATCTGTTTGGCAGCATTTCCCCCCAGTTTGTTCTATTTTCGGTCTTGGCAGAGAAGACTTGATTATCCTCCTCTGCAGAGGCTTTATTGGGACATCATGCAACTGGCAGTGAGGTGTGGGGAAGTTTTACACTGCCACAGGTTATGTCTCTAAGAATTTAAAGACTTTTGTTCCACAAGATGTCAAAATGACACTTCCTCCAAATGTAATTGTTTGTTTGTTGAAATGTGATAATAGTTGGTGCATCAAGGGTGTTATGCTACCCTGCTGATGATGACTGTTGAAAGCTAGAGTATTTTGGTAAGACAGAAGATGATTGAAGTATGCTTCTCATGTATTTGATATTATAAAATAAGGTGATTTTTTTTTTTTCTTTTTCCCCTTATGATTCTGTTTCCAGGGTTGGGGAGCTGAATATCATCGCCAAGATGTAACGAGCACTCCATGCTGGATAGAGATACATCTTCATGGTCCCCTTCAGTGGCTGGATAAAGTACTTACTCAGATGGGCTCTCCTCATAATCCTATTTCTTCAGTGTCTTAAAAGGTCCCAAGCTCCTGCATTTTGGAAACAATTGAGCCTTGCATGTACTTGAAGGACGTATGAGTCAGACACACAAGTTTTGTTGGGTTTTGGTCCCCCCCCGCCCCCCTCCCTGAACTGGCAACAGCTGAATAAGAGCCATGAAAATACTTGACTTCTGTGACCAACTGTTGGATTCAGGAAAAAAAAAAAAATCCCTTTGACATACTGTTGGTATCAAGAATTTTAGTTTACATTGTAACGCACTATTGCAAAGTTGATTTGCAGGGCTTAGTGCAACGGGGACGACCGAGCCAAAACCACAATCTGTCGGACCGAGTTCCCGAAGGATCTTCCTGTAGCTGGCACTCTGAGATTCTCTTTCTTCCTTATGTTCAGCGTTTGCTGTTTTCTCCTGTGTCCTCTGGGGCTAAGAGCTGATGTTGGTGAAGTCTGCTTTTTGCAGGCTGTCTGCAGTACATTTTAAAACCATTTGTCTAAGTTGATAGTTGCTGTTCTCTTTAAAAGGAAAAAAAAAAAAAGGTCGTAAGGTTTAATCTCAATAATTGTGTAATAATCTTTGAAATTGTGTCCTGACCATACTGCTGTAAGAATGTCAGGTATGTTTTTTGCTAAATGTATGTACGGTGTATTTGAAAGTTTAGAAATCAATTAGATTTAGACCATAAAGAAATTAGGAATATTTGAATGGGGGGAGGTGGGAATGGGAAGGGAAAATGACAACTGAATTGTAGAATATATTGTAAACATAGCTTGTTAGTTTAAACTGAGGTCTGAGTTTTGCTGTGCATTTCATTTTTATAGTGGCTTCATCATGTTAATTTTGACTATTTTTGCCTCTTCGTTTTCCCCCAAAACAATTGCGCAGCTGGTTAATTCTTTTACCCGTGAAGAGGACAAAACAATTAATTCCTGCAGTTTGAAGGCTGCAGCTCTATGTATTTCAAGACAAAATTGTACAGAGTGCTCTCTAACTATGGAGCAGTTTTATACAGTTTATGTAACAGAAGTAGGCTTTTAATTTTGTAAGAGAATCTTGTTTTGCCAAACCTAGTAACTGTTAATTGTTTGGAGGACTTCAAAATCCCTGTGTGGGTCTATTTCAAACTTTTAAAAAAATATATATTTTTAATTTTTACTTTTTTTTTTTTACTGCTTGGTTTATTTTCTTCTCTTTGATCTTTTATATTCACGTAAGCTGTAGTACATTAAGTACCTTTATTCCAAAACTAGTGGGTCCTCTTTACTGGAAGTTTTGAATAAAACCTGTTGTTACTGCTTACATTTGATTAAAACCTTGTCTTGTCTGCTTCTTAGTAGACTCTTACCAAACCAGATAAAGATACGGTTTTGGAGGAGGAGGAACTAGCAATGAAGATATGCTAAGCTTAGACGTTTATGATTAGTACAGGTTAGTAACCCTACTAAACTCAGTATATGAGATAAATGAGTACTCTAGAGGAAAGATTTCTTAACCAGGCAAGACTAGAATGGATGCAGTAACACTGAAGTATACTAGCCACTTAGTTAAATTTCTGTGAGATTTCAACATACAGTATCTGTACGTGAAGAAATTTTGCTAAGGTTGCACCGCCAGCAGGCTCTCGCAGTTCCTTGCCGTGGATGTGGTGAAGAGCCTCCATGCTCCTTTCCCCACACCTCTGCCTTTGCTCTGGGGAGAGCTGAGGGAAGGACTGTCCCTTTGCAGCTGCGAAGTGTCTTTCAGGTGCTGGGATGATGGAGTTTGAGAGACTGGGGGGTTGACTGGAGATCCAGTGCCTGTGCCTGGCTATAATGGACGGTGCAGCGCTAACAGGAGCATGAGGGAAAGCTGAGCAACAGAGCTGAACGTGTGTTTAGCCAGATGTATGCATGAATGTGTATGTCACTGTAATGAGTAACAGCCTGTTTTTTGAGAGAGAGTCAATCCCCTTTATTTTTTTTTAAAGTTAATCCCATTGCTTCATTCAGTATATGATTTTAAGAGTAACTCTTCTCCTCCTGCTAAGGTGAAAAAAAATCCATGATGTTAAAGTTCCCTACTTAGGAGAACTTAGTGACTTTTTTATATTTGTAAGTTCCAAGAACAGGTTGTTTTGTTTTGTTTTTTTAAAAAAAGTCAATTTAATATGTATTTTTCATAAAGAAGCAGTCATAGCACAAGTGTAAGTCTTAAAAATAAGTAAAATTTAAAGATGACCAAGAAGAGAAAGAATGCTGTTTGCTGTTCAGTCATTATCTGTGTTTTTTCCATCTTCAGCCCCTGCTACATTAATTCCCAGCTGTTCCCAACCAGTTTCCTTCCTTCTGTTGGAATACAGCACTGAGGTAGTGACTTTTTTTTTTTTTTTTTTAATCAGTGCTGTAACCATCCATCATGTAAGTCTTAACAGTGTTTCTGTTTGGATGTTTTCATATTTGGATGATCCTGTGCAAGTTCTGGTAAATTTTGAAATAGCTTTGGAGTAAGAAAAGACAGTTTTATGTTGTGACTGCTTTTGAATGTTACTGTCTGGTCTGTTTTGGGCTGCAGTGCCTCTCTGTTTTTCTAAACATGAGTTAAAATCAAAAAATACCAGCTCTGCAGTGTCTCAGAAACTTTCAGTGGTAATAATTCTGGAGGGTCGCAGCTTTTGTAAGTTGCTCCTGTTGTGAATTTTTCTATGCTGTTGATACTGTTGAAGTACATAATATTTTCTTTATCTGTTACCCAGCTTTTTAATTGCCATGAGGAGACATTAGGTGTAAGGAAAAAGTGTACCTTCATGTGATGGCACAGAGTATCCCAGCTGCACTTCATTAAATAAGCTGAGTGGATTGGAGTAGCAGCTGAGACTAATAGCCAGAAAAATAGGAGGTTGGACAAAAGTTACCTTGGACAAGGCAACTGCTAGCCTGAGGCTCTTGTGAAGAATTTTGGAGCATCTTAGAAAAGTTTCCTTACTGATTTGCCCCACTTTGGGTAGTTGGAGTCAGAAAGCTGGAAAGGGCAAAAGACAAGACAGAAGGAAAAGAGTTTTGTGCTGTCCTCCCATGAAACAGAGAACGATGAGAGCCAGAAACTCAGAGAGAGCCTGCAATGTCAACTGCGTAACCAGGTAAGTCCCTGCTGCCTCTTTGGTTTTATTTTCCCATAGTTTCTTGGGTCTCGTCTTCTGAACAACAGAGTTAAACACAGAAGGCACTATTTCAAGGTGAAAAGCCAAGAAGGTCCCTGTTAGGAGAAACTGAAAAGGTATGGGTAACTGTTTTAGAAAAAGAATTGAGGAAAAGCAGTGAACAGTAGATGTGGAGACGAATACTTCCATGGAGCTGAATGTATTTTGAAATCTGTGCTTTGGCTTTTAAGTGCTGGAAAGAAAACAGTTCTCCCCAGGTGCAGATGACTTTTTAACCATTTAAAAGTCTCTGGTGAAACTTGATGAAAGCTAAGTAATGGTTACTTGTGTGGTTTTAGGAAGGGATGGAGAAAAATAATTCATGTTTTAACATATCCTGTATCAGAGGATCATGGACCTGATCTTCTAATGCTCATTAACCTGGCATTGCTATTGAGTTTGATAAAGCCATTCCCTTACTAAATCACTTCTCTTGCTACTCTAGCTATGTTTTCACAACTGCAGTTGTCTTTTTTAGCCTCAAAGAATGCAGTTCTTTGACTGTCGTCGTTTGAAGACAATAAATCAATGTAGAGATGTCTGAAATTTATATGGCCCTTTCTTGGTGTGCCTATCTCCTTGACTTTGTTTTGCCACACTTTAAACCTTTGATTGACATCTTGGAAGTTCACAGTGTTTTGATGGTCTCTTTATTAATTGCTGCTGGTTCGTTCTGTTCAGCACACTGTAGCCTCTTATTCTGCTCTTGAGATTCATGATTCATAACCGTGAACTGGCAGTCACCTTTTTCTGGATGCATGCCTAAATATACAACATAACTCTACCATCACCAGTCATGGTAGAGTAATATATTTTTTACATGCATCATCTCACAGTTCATTTTCTTCAAATACATTTGTAATTCTGTGTGGGAGAGAAGTGAAAATGGCTCTTATTTTACTCTGTCCCCTTCTGTCCTTGACTTAAAAGGACAGCCCAGTGAAGAGAGACACCCTTGTCATGTTATCCTTTTAGGGGATGCTCTCTGGTTCCCTAAGCTCCCCTCCCTGACTCCTAGATTCCTGATGACTTTCCTTATTTTTGTTAATTCTTTGCAAATAGCTTTTTGTCTGACTCTTTTCTCATACCTGCTGGACACTGTATGTTTCAGTCCGATGAGAAGCCCTCTACAGTATTCTTGCCAAAGGCAGGTAAAGAATTATGGGTTGCTGTAGGCACTATCCATAAAGATATGCATGCTTCACAGGCACCACTTTTTCAATCCCTGCTGTCTCAAATGCTTTTTGGAAGGTGAAGTGCAACAGGTTAATGCTACTGGATTTCACTTTTGCTTGGGATTATTGTTTTAAAGGTTTTTACAGTTATTAAGATTCCTTTCGCTGCTCTCCACAGTAGTATGTCACTTGGTTTGCATCTGACTGAAATGACAGAATTTGTCAGCTAGGATGCTCAGGCTTTGTATTTAGCGGTTGTGTTCCCTGACTACTGCCTTCAGCTTTGCAAGCAAGCCTTGCACTTTTTCTCATCATCTCTCTCTCCCAACAGGCTCCAGAATAAATACCTTGTGTGGTTTGTAGAACGAAGCTCCTGTAATCTCTGCTCTCCTTGGTGACTTGCTCAGAGAGGAAATGTCTGTGGGACAAATGAAGCTGTGTAGCTGGGACCTGGCTCTCATTCGCAGAGGCTAGCTGAAGTGGCCCTTGCTCCCAGGGTCTGCCATCCTCGTGAGGTGCTGTGCCTGTTCCTGTGCCACCACAGGTCACATGTCTGTGTGGTGCGGCTAGCTGCCACCGGTTTGTCTGTGTACGTTAGTGTGCTGTGAACTGCTGAGGTGGTGGGCTTGGATTTCCTGCTTTCATTCAGTTTAGCTGATGTTCAGGTGGCTGACAAGGTGGCTCCTATTTCATTCATCCCAGCTGTGGGAGGTGATGATCTCTTCAGCTGCAACAGCCTCATCTGACGTGGTATATGGTGAATTGATTTTCATGAAGCAGTTGCAATGGAGAGACAGCCTCCTGATTAAGCCTGTTGCAAACACAAAAGTAACTCCAATAACATTTGTAATGTAGGCATCCCCTGGGCCTGACTTGGGTACAAAGATGAGCAGGTGTACTGCAGTGAACGGACAAGATGGGTATAGTTTTTACTCAGGTCTGATAAATGCTTTACAGTTAAAAATGGCATGTGGATTCTCAGAGTATGTTAACTTTTCATGTGCAGCTGAAGTCATCAAAAGTAATGTCAAACAAACCCCCAAATTTTACAAACAGTCCTAAAGCCTAGAATTTGATTCAGTCGTCTTCCAGAAATGTAAGAATTTTTATTCTAATGGGTGCAGATACCTAGTTTTCTGTTAGGAATTGGTTTGTGATTTCCCCTTTTCATCCTGCTGCTAATGTGTGAGTTGAAAAATCTGTATCATCTCTTCATGATCCTGCCAGCTCATCTGAGACTTTAAGTCTGTGAAGCTCAGAGAAGGCTGCTGTAGGTAAAAGTTGAACAAGTGAACACCTTCATAAGCTTTGGATTGTAGACAGGACTTAAGATCTCTCATGGCAGGGATTAAAAACCTGCCACTTACAACTGTATTGTAGTAAATGTAAAATGCTCTGTAATTGCATTACAGAGGCGCCTCTGCACGTGCCAGACAGGCTTTCCTTGCTCAAAGAGTTTGGTTTAAGTGGACAAGTCGCTTAAACACGATGGAGACAGCACAGTTTGCCTTTGTAAAGAGTGTTCTGATTTTCCTGTTGCAGCTTCTTTCTTTCCTCAGTATCCCTGTAAAAACATTCTTTTATATGAAGAAAAATGGTGTGTCTAACTTCCCCTTCCCTTACCCTTCCTTATATGATGATTTTGAACTTCTTGGTTTCCCGTTCCTTTAGATTACTGAGTTGAACTTGGTACAAGCAGGAGAATGAGACTTGATCTGTGTAGTTCTGCAGTAGGGCTTCATATTTTCCCAGAGCACTTGGTTCTTGGCAGGAGAGAGGGTCTGTCTCATCTCTGAGCGCTCCACTTCTGCCTTCTGTTGATACTTTTGGGATTGGTAATCCTAAGCATTTCAAGATACGTATGTGGGGACTGGAAGATGGCTGCTGTCCCATCAGATATTTCTTCAAGCTTGTGGACCAGTCTTAAGTCAAAATCACCACAGGCCGTAGTGCTGCCAACAGCACTATTTAAAAGCTGGATCCAAGCGTGGCTTCGTTTTGAACATGACTCGGGCAGTGGTTTGACTACAAACAAACTTTACAAACCTCTCAAACACAGCTCAATCCCTGTGTCTGTTGGATTTGGTCCATGCTGTTTTCTAAAGCGGTACAGAAAGAAGCTACCTTGATCTGCATGCTCTGAAAACTTATGGTTCCAGGAGTTGGATTTTTATCTTGCGCCAGGAGAGTAGCTTTGTAAATGCTCTTTCATGGGGCAGCTTTTAATTTGGGTATGAGGTTTCTTTGTACTCCTACTGGTAACGATTGATTTGGTGCTAATTTGGAATACATTCTAGGCATTGTGGCCAGTCTGTTTTCTGACCCAGTGTATTGCTCTTGGTCTTTCAGGAATCACGTCTAAGTGTTCCTGTGATTTCCACAAGTCACAGGAGCAAATTTGAACAGATCTAGCAATTGGGCTTAGTTTGAATTTGATGAGCTTACATTGATAGAAAGCAGCTATTGGCATTCTTAAAATCAAAATACTAAACCATTAAACTTTCTAGAAATCGTTCATCTTCAAAATGGTTCCTAGGAAAACGCTGGGATGTCTTAATATTGGCATGGGCACATGTGGCAATTTAAGCAGTTACCTTGAGGTAGGAACCTCAGGTTTGAGGACCCTAATTCAGCAGAGCATACTTTCAGTAAGGGGCTACCCACTCTGGCTCATGGGATCTACAAACTCCAGATTAATCTGTATTGTGAGTAATCAACAGAACCAAAACAAAAAGGGTGTGCGTACAGTGGCAAGGGAGGGTTCATTGAACTTGGTGAATTTTTTCTTTTAACAGGCTGGGCTGTTAGGGTTAGAGCTACACAACAGCGGTTGATTTCCTGATCTTCTTTCAGAGGTAGATTTAGTGTAGTGGCCTCTGATATTTTTCCCCTAACACCCCTGCCCCCTTTCAATTGGACAGGGGTACGGTGTTGCTTTTATGATAAGCAAAACTGGTTAGGGAGATGAAGAGAACTGAAAGCTGTTCGTAGTCTTAATTTCTCTCCCTTCTCTGCCCCAGTCACTCTAAGAAACAAACTCCAGTCAGCACTGTGTCGGCAACTGCCTTGTCAGGGAGGAGCAAGAGGAGCAGCAGTGGTGACGCTGATGTAGCGGAGGAGCTGCGCTGGTGAAGAGCAGGTCAGGAAGAGTGGCTGGCTGAGGGAGTACCAAGGAAGTGTGTTCACAGCCGGGTTTTCTTACCGTCACTTGAGAAAGTACAGGGAATGCTCCTTTCTGTCTGCAGCTGCGGTGGGTGACTGGGGTATGGCTGTGCCGTTACATGGAACAATCCCAAACGTGTTGGTCAGACCTGGAACTTCACAGCTGGACATCCATGGAGGCTGTTTTGCATGTGAGCATCGTGTTGGACTAGAGTGGGGAGAAAGGATCACCTGATCATGGTATGAGTGATCTCATTGTGTGTGGTGTTTATTTTCAGTGTTGTTTCAGAGTTGCCTGGGCGCTCTTGCAGTGTTTTTCCTCCAGTAGTAAGGTGGGTGAAAGCATACGCAGAGTATGTGGTCTTCCCTTTGTTTTTTGTCCATGGCCTGGTCATCCCTTGTGTTTTGTAAAACATTACTGCATCTCCTTGCATTGGAAATCACTGTGGCCTCTCACAGGTGGTGTAGACAAAAAGCCCAGTCAAAATTCATTATTTCTACAACTGTATATGGCATGCCTGAAAAACGTGACATGCCTGTCACATAAACAGGAAACGGCCCTCATAGGGGACTGAGTGTAGCTGAAAGCCTAATGCAAATAACACTGTTAGTCATCTCCATATGGTAACCTTTCAATGCCACGCAAGTTTGGAAAATGTGGTTGTAACTGGCTTCCAAATGCTGGATGAATGCGTAGATACCAGATGTTGCCTTACACAGTTAAGTCTTTTTCCAAAATTGATCTGAGACACGAATATTTTTCCATGTAGCAGTTCTGGGTGAAAGCCTGCATACATGAAGGTTATTATTTACACAGGAACTGGGCTGGTCCTGCAGCACTAGAAGCAAGGTTGGGGTTTCAGTGATCATCTGACGTTTCAGATTATAATAAGTAGTAAAAACGAGAGAGGTAGGATACATTATTAAAGACATAGTCGTCAGAGATGGAATACAATGTACTTTTAAGTGCTGGCTAGTATATCAGTAAAAGCTGGCTTAATTTCCTCAAAAAGAATACCAAGTAATGTAACAATAGACTGATCGTATCCTCTTTAGGCATATATAATAATTAGGCACTCTCAATTTCCATATTTTCACATGTATAGTCTATGGATTATATTCTTATATTCAAATGCAGAACCAGAACGCTCTTTGTGAAGTTCCTACCTCTCATTCCTTGTATCCCGCTTCCTTTTTCCAGAACCTTGCTTCCTCTGAGCTCTTACATTTTTGAGAGCATAGTAAAAGGGCTGGTTAGCAAATGAAAGTAGAGTACAAGTTTAATGTGTTACCATGAGAAGGTATTTAGTGTATACCTGGAAGAACAAACAGTTGTGTTAGTTTTGGGTTGTGGGGGGTTTTTGTGTTTGTGGGTTTGGGTTGTTGTTTTTTTTTTTTTTTTTTTTTTGGTTTTTTAAA
>VFFE01007140.1:451184-510155 GCA_008921705.1 Burhinus oedicnemus | reverse complement strand
AAAAAAAAAGAAGGTGGGGGGGGTCCCATCAACACTTGCATGGTACTTTCTTTTTTCCTTTTACTCTTTTTTCAATGGAAAAAAGCATATGCTGTCACCTTTTTCATAGATCACAAGGAACAAAAAGAGTTTTATTTTACAGGTCAGACTTTAAAATGTGGTCTTTGTTATTTAGAATGTATAAATTAAGAAAGTATGTGGTTAGATAACTAGCATTACGTCTCTACTTGTAGTCTTCCTCCAGAAAGGCCAACCATAAACTTTTCAGAAATAACCTTCACTAAAATACACGCTGCCCTGTTGTCTGAGCTTCTGAGACACGGCAGTCATCATTAAGTAATCTAGGAGTGTTTGTGCGCATGGTGGGACAATCAAGTGAGGAAACTGCCTATCAGAGCTCACTATACTCACTGTATTACTATCGTTATTTATGAAAAGTTCTAAAATATAACGGTAAATAAATATGATTTAAAATTAACTGAAAAGGTTAGAGGAATGGATTTGTGACATATAAACGAGGTTTGATTTCTTTTATTTTTTTAAATTTTTTTTCTTCCCCCCTTCCCTCCAGATACAGTTCTGCTCTGCGTACTAAAGAATATCAGATCAGGGTTGTACTTGTTTAGTTGGAAGTCTTTGAAGATTCTGGTCAGTGGCCTCTGTCTCTGCTCTTAACTGAAGAGATTGGGGATTTTGTATTTTATGGTTAAGGAGCTTTTTCTACCACCTGTCTTGGCATTTAATACTATGTTAACAAAACCAAACCAGATTTAACTGTTCAAATGCACAGTTATCTTTGTGGTCTGCCCTGTTAATTTTACGTAGACTACTGGAATGTCCCTGTCCTGTAGAATAAGGGCTTTGACTAGTGAACTTTTGCAGGTTTTTCTAGCTTCTCTGATGTGAAGATGATAAAACGTATGCCACAGATTTCTAGGAAAAAATATGGACAATTTCTGATGTTAAAAGTAAATATAAAATTGTGGAGGGCGAGAAGGGAGAAAAGCTTCGTGTTTGTTTTTTGGGGGGTTTGGTGTTTTTTTGTTTTTTAATTAATTGTAGCAAAGACCAGAAAAATGAGAAGTGAAGGCCAGCTTTCCTTCTATTTGCCTTGACTCCTAAAGCCCTTGAGGTACTGAGTCGAGTAACTGTAGCTGAGAAAATAGCTTGCTGTTTAATAGGGACAAATGTGATATCCAACACTGCAACAAGAATAAACAACTATGTGAATATAGGGACTAGGTAGGAAACAGCATCCTTAGTGGTTGTAGTTGACCTATTTGGCTTGTACTCACATTTTCGCAACAAACCTGCACGTCTTGAAACGTGCATAGAAAGCTACTCTGAAGAGGAAGAATTCAATCACTTTTCTCTACTTCAATGGGACAAGAAACAGCAGGCTTAAATTACAGAGAAAAAAATTTAGTTTAATACTGGGGGCAGGGGGAGAAATTCCTATCAGTAAAGATAGTAAAACGCTGTAACGAGTTACCTGGATAGGTTTTGGAGAATTGGTCATTGGAGATTGTTAATGACAGGTTAGAAAAATGCATATTGGGAATAGCACAGGTGTCCTTGATGGCTTCTTGGATGCTTTCCTGCTCTGTGCTGTGACTGAGTGTTTAGGGCTTCATCTGAACATTTAAGAACTGAATTCTGTCAGAGATGCTGATGTTGAGGATCCCTTTGTTACTTGAACTTATTTTCATGCCTGTTGAGACATACTGATTTAATATAAATCAAGAATATTTTTTCCCTCTTCTCCTTGTTCCATATGCCTATGTAGTTAAAATGAAGATGAGTTACAGCTAAAAAATCTAGTGATTTGCACAGCTATCCTAGTGGCAAACCTCACTTTCTGCTGGGAAGCGTGTTCTGCTAATAGCATTTAACCTTCATTGGGAACGGCTGGAGTATGAATGTCTTATATGAGACCATCTGGAAAAGAGCTTCTCCTGGGGCTTATCAATATTCCTAACAGGAACCTACCCAGAGTCTTTGCTCTCAGAGCAGCAAGACTGGAGAAATGGTGACAGCTATAATGGCAGGGCACTAATGACTTTGGAGAAATGTTACTTCTTAATTGGAAATGATACAAACAGTGTCGTTATAACAGATTGTTGATGCAATTTTTATTCTTGTCATAGGCTTAGTTATAAGAATGGATTCACTCTAAGGAGATGACATCAGAATTTTTATGCTTTCCACAATTAGATGGACAGATCATGAGGCTTTAACTCATTAAATGCTGTTTTTCCAGAACACCAGCTAAAGTAAGTGAGGATTTCAATGACCGCTTAGTTTTCCTTCAGTTGAACAGCAGCACAGAAGAGATGAAGTGTCATTGACATGCGATTCTGAAATGTAGCTTAAGAGCTGAGAGCTCTGACTTGAGCTCTGATTTTCTTGTTTATTTGGTTGTTTTGGGTTTGGGTTTTTTGGTTAAAGATGTTGCGCTTTAACAAAAAGATCTTTATAGCCCAGTGTGTGGTGTAAAATATGAGAAGCTTTTTTAAAGACAAAATCAAGATCTATTCCCTTCAAGAAACTTCCCATTCCCCAAGTAACTGCTATTCTAACCCTTTGAGTCTGCACTTACTCTGTCTTTTTTAGAATAAGTAGATACAAAAAGGTCAGTAGCAAAAAGGAATGGTGGTGAGGAAAAGACACTTCAACAAAGGATGCCTTTTTGAATACTTTTAATGCAACACTATCAATTTTTGCTTATCTCATCATTTTAGGTCACTTTTAAGATCTAACGGGCATGTAAGACCTTCTGTCAGACCTCTCCACTATTGGTGACTGACATCCTCACTGAAGTACTCAGCATCTGTCTATTTTGTTCTGCTATCAGTCTTGTTACATGAGAAGGAATATATTCTCCTGGAACAAGTGGCAAACAAGGACAAGGAATGCTGTGCATATATATATATATGTATGTAACACAACCTTGTGTTTGGGTGGTGTTCTGCTCATTTTTTAATGTTTCACCCATAGACTATTTGAATAGTCTACCTCCGGCTAAGCAGAGAGTTGAGAGTTGGAGCTCTCCTGGAAGTTGATACAGGTGCTAGCAGAAATGGGCAGAAGGTCTGAGTCTAGGCCAGATTAGGGACATATAGATAGGTACAAAACTAGAAAATTTGGAAAGAACTAGATACAGCTTTTGACATCTGGCTGCTGGTGTTTCTTTCCACAGCACTGTGAGAAAGGCCATCTGACATGGCTGATAGATTAGCTTTAATCAAATAAATAGACGTTTGTTTAATGCTAAGAAGCAGAAATAGAATAGTTGATCAGAAAGAAAGAACTCAGTTGTTCAATTTGTCTCCTTCTCTACTAAAATTGCAGGACATCAAATAAATACAGTTGAATCTGGTCTGGAAAGGATGACGGATGCTGATGACCGCGAGTTATCTGAGGTGAATACTGCAGACTTCTCTTCTTCAGTCTCAACAATGAAACATGAAGTCCTTTAACAGTGATTTATGCAACAAGGCAACTCTTTATACCTTTCATACGAAGTTTTCAGTTTGTTCCCCACACCGATACTCTGAATAGGTGTCTTAACACAGAAACAAAACTATTGGTTAAAATTTATGCTTTGTATTTTTTTTCTGGTTTAGACGGGAAATAAGATGATATTCTTACATAAGCCCTGTGTTAAACAGAGATCCCTGAGTTACTGCAACGACCATAGAAAGGGCAACAGCAAAACTCTGCTGGAAAGTCAGAAACTTCTCACTGTAAAGGACTCGTAATTAGGGTTACAGCCACTTGCTGCTAGTCTTCTTTGAGTAACTCTCCAAAACAGAACTGAGATGGAATTCATGCTGGCAGAGGTGTGACTTTTATATTTTACATTCTGAGGCCTACTGAACGCACTCTGAATAAATGTTCCATGTGTTTTAAGTTGCTCAGGTTGTTAAAAGTCTGCCGTGGCCGAACAGGGCAGATTTACGACTGTAATGATGAAGTAATACTGAATTCCTCTGTGTTCAGAATATGGCCAAGCTGAGTGACAAAAATACATACCACTAGCTTCCCCTTCTGGCCAAAAGAAGTAAGTGATCCTGAAGGCAAGAGTCACACCATTTCTCAATTTTATAATAAACCAGATAAACACTGGTTTTCAGAGAACAAATTAATGCTTAAATGCCACTGAAGCAGGAGGGGAGGGGGGGAGTTCTCATGGAACATCTTTGCTTCTTGCAACATAATATAATGGTATATCGTATATTGAGATGGGGTTGCTGTTGGAACATAGAATTCTTTTCTAAACATGGGCCTAATTTGCAAAGCAATTAGATAAAAATACCAACTTCTGGACAGAAAGATTCCCAGTGTCGCTTCTAGACCCCTATTAGCTGGTGCTAGAAACAAATATTTTACTGCTTTTCATATTCTGTATGCTAATTTTCCCCATGCAGCTGCATCAGTTATGATTGTAACTTTTTTTTAAGTTTGGGGAGGGGTGGGGGTGTTGCTTGCCTTTTTGTCTTATTTAAAGGTTCTTTTTTCATTTTAATTCTATGGCACAATAGTTTGTAGCATTAGCATAGGCTTTCTAAATATAGGGTGTACTAGCATAAAGGTGTTTATTTTGTGGTATAAAGCAAGAATACACAATATGATCCAACATACTATTTAACAAGCCCTTTCTAAGTTAGTTTGCCAGCTTTTTACAATGTTGTATTACTACGTTTCTGGATGGGTTGATCATATAACATTGAATCTTAGCAGAATCTTTCCTCTTTGTCTTTTTCACTCGCATCTGCTACAGCTGCCTGAAAGAATGGGACATTTAAATCACTAAACAAATTTGCATTAGAAGAAGATCAAAGTCTTGCTTTTGTGGGCATATTGGAGAGTGAGCATGCAAACACAACATGCGTGCACATACATACGTACCAGGGAAACAGAAACTTCCTGCGTGATAAATGATAGCCTCATGTTTAAGACACTTAGGTGGACTGCAGGAAACAGGCTTCCCTGTAAATACCATGGGTTCGTTCAAATTGGAAACACTTAGGTTTTCCTATATCTCAGTCTTGAATCATGATTATCAGATTTATCATGGGCTTGGTCTTCCTCTTTATCTTGGCTGTAAGTGTCATCCTGGAACCGAAACTGTGTCTTAATATGTTTTGCTGCAATGTTATGTTCCTATGGACAATTCTACCCATTATCACACTTCCACCAATTGTGGTTTTCACCTGCTTGTGAAGCACTCAGCATAGGGATGTTGAGACAGAGACCTCTGAGCACCAATGCTGTTGGAGATGCAGGGAAAACACTTGAATGCATGAAAGATCGTGTCTTTACTCTTAACGTTCAAGTTGTAAACATGAGTTATGCATTCATCATTCATTCCTTGCCCCAGTGTATGCTTCACCTTGTGGTGATTTCATACCAATCTCATAAATCTTTAGCACCCTGGGGTGGGGGGAAGGAGGATTGTATTTAGTCACTTGAAAGTGTCAGTCCTTTGCTCCCATCATTGTCAACTCCTATAGATAGAACTTAGGAATTGCAGCTGATTGAGGCTTTCCTTAAGCAAAAAGTAGCTGGGAACGAGGGTGACTTGTCAAAGTCAAATGTCAGATTGTATTATACTTCTTATGCTTACTAATATACTTGCTATGGTTTCATTCCTGTATTGAAAATAATCAGGAGGAAACAATTAATGATTTCCTTTTCAGCTGTGCCATAATGAACTACATGAGAAATATTTTGATATCATGAGTCATTGGTAGCCATGGAGAAAAACATACTCTTGAAGCCAAGCTTTTAAATACTTTCTTAATTGAAAGAAAAAAAATCAGTATTTTACTGGCAAGTGACTTGCCCTTCCAGGTTTATAATTTTAACAACAAATCAGTCTTGGAGAACATTATTTAACTTGCTTTTACAACCAACAGTCTATATGAATAATGTTTGGGCGTTTTTTCCCATATAGTAATTTTATTTTTATTTTCTAAGAAATGTGAACATTTACAGAAAAGATAATTACTCTCCTGAAAAAGATACTTTTTTATCTGTCCCCTTTACATGTCATTTTATATCAGGCAGTTCATCATGAACAATTAAAAAATTTGTGCGTAACCAGTAAAAAACTTCCCTGTAATGGCTGATGTCATTTCTCACTTAAAGTGCAGTCATAGCTCAGTTCATACCAAGAAGAAAATGTTGAAGTCGCTGCTATAAGTTTTTGTGAAGAAATTTCAGCTCCCTTGTTCATAAAAATGTTACAGAAATCTAAACTATAGTTGTTTAAGATGAATTTTTCCTCTTCTTTCTTCGGATACTCTTTTGTAGGTCTCAGCCAAAGCTCAAAGAGCAAATTTCTTTTTCCAGCTTCCTCAGGCAGCTCTAGCAGGTCTGACAACCTTATGGATCCTCACCAGCACGAGTACAGTGAATCTGCTCAGCTGTTGGAGTACTCCCCTCTTTGTAGGTTGCTCAACCTGGAAAGCTGTGGTAAGGCCTTTGTCTCCAGACCTGACGGCTCCAAGGAGCTGACTTGCTGCTCTGTCTTGGACTTTGTAGTAAAACCTTCGAATGCTTGTATGCAGCAAACATGTGTTTGTACATTTGTTAATGAGCCTTTGGGGAGATTTGCTGCTTTTGTGCTGTTTCCTTGCCTGAGTCAGGAATGCAAAACCTGAGGCCAGGGCTTATGTTGCATTTAAACGGGCAAACTTTAAGCTGTGTATATGCTTCCTATTGTTTTTATTTCAGGTGTCCAATTACCTATTAAGATGAGGCAGAAGAAATATTCTGTCTAAAGTGCTGAGACTGTTCTTGTTAAAAGGCTAGTACTCTTTACTGAAAATAAGGTTGTAATAGGCAATTACCTTCCTTAGGGTTGTGCTGCAAGGAGGAGATTGGTTCAGTCTTCTCTGCTTTTGTGAGAACTGAAATGGAGGGGTGTCCCCTAAAATAAAGGATAAATGGTCATTCAGTCACCACTATAGTTTCAGTTTGTCCTGTGGCAGGGACTGGAGTTATTCTGTAACTTGGCTAAACCTGATATGCAGGTAGGATTTAACCCTCACCGCAAATGGACGCTTGTTTGTTGCTCTGGTCAGCTGCCGTAGGTTGCAGTGGAGACCTCTCATTTCTCCTGTGCGCTGGGAGGCAACGGGTCTGGTTCATAGCCATGAAAGGGGAAGCACTGCAATGCTGGCTCTTGGGGGCTGGGGGACAGGCAAGTAGTGTTCGCAGGATGGACCCCAATAGAGTTTGGATGCTGAACTTTGATCTGTGTTATGTCAGCCAAAATTTCTAATGTAGTTTAAGGAATATCTTAGATTTTTTTTCTTCGACTGCTTGTAATAGCAATAGAACCACTAGTCTAGTTGCAGTCATACTGGCCAAGAACATGCATTTGCAAGTGAGCAGCGTAGACTATTGCATGGAGAAATGTTGGAGGAAGAGAGAGAGTGAAGACAGCCAGGTGTTGCACTGCAAGTGCAATGTGAGCAGTCAGCTTAGGAATTGCCACTGAATTTGTATTCCTGAATGAGTTCATTTTGCAATAACGTGTAGTGGAAAAAGGGATTTGGGAGCATGACAGAGCCTTCTTAAACACCCTTCCCATCCTCACAGGGGGAGAAAGAACTGATGAAATAAATCTCATCTCTAAGAAATCATGATTTCTTCTTGTAAGTGATACGAATTTCATAATTTTGTAACTATAATCAGTAGTGACTAGGCATGCCAGACCTTTTAACATATGGAGGGAAGGACCAATAGAGAGTTCCCAACAGAAGTACATCTTTATATGTTCAGGGAAAAGCTGGTGAGTTTCAAGCTGATGCTATTTATTTAATTTCATCAATTATTTGTCCTGTTGTAATTTCATTTAGATCATACAGATTGTTAGTTTTGTATTTGCCTTTGCAGCACATTGCTTATAGCTGTGTCTATGAACGTATTAAATATTGTTGCGATAATAATGTGCACAAAGATTACTTTGGGACTTCTTGAAGAGGAGGTGAGCAGAGCAGGGAAAATCAAGAGTGCTGCCAGAGAAAGGAAGAACGAACAAATCCAACTAAAACTGCAAGGGGAAGCCATTTAGATGGAATGTAAATTTGCATGGTGGAATCTGGCAAAGATGCTAATGGTAATACTGTTTCTCCTGTGAGAAGTTACAGAAGGCTCTTTTTCTATTATTTTATAATGATTGGGATTCGGTTGCACATTTTGTCTGAAGATTTGTGCCTCCCCGCACCCTTACTCCATGGCACAATGCTTTGTAACATTTTACAGGATGTTTGATTTTAGTATTCACTCAGAAGGAAGACTGCCATTTCATGAGTAACCAGCAGTACCGTTTTAACATCTGGGGTAGATTTGCAGAAAGGAGATTAAAACAGATCATTTTCCTTAAATCTTGGACAAGTTTGCAGACTGTGTTGGAGTAACTATGGGATGCACATTTTTACTCTACTGACATGCCTGGGGAAAAGCAGCAGAGAGAACACAAAATGGAAGATGACTTAAATTTGAAATTAAAAAAGGCCCACAACCAACCTCCTCCCCTAAAAAAATTTAAAACAAACCCCAAAACCAAACACATTAAGGGGAAAAAAAAAAGAGAAACAAAGAGGCTGATGTGGAAAGCTACTGAAATACCCTCCTGAATATCTCTGCTAGGATCTTAAGTGAATTAATAATGACCGGATAAAGGAACACATAAGCCAAGAGAACTCCATATATTGGAAATCAGAAAGCACAAAACCAGCGTCTGACCAGAATTGACTGGGCTGTGTGTAATAAAGACCAAAAAAATACAGGTTTGGTCACATATGTTAAAAGACCATAGAGGAAACATGAGCACTGTATAATATGACAGAATGTACATTGAGGAGACTCTAGATAGGGTCCAGCTTCTAAGGAAATATTTTGCCCATTTTGGATGAGGTTAAAGTAACATAAAATCAAGAGATGACAGAAGAGCACACAGTTCTAGGAGACCTACGTAATCTCTATTCCAGAATACTGAAAGAAGAGGTGTATGTAACTGACAATGCAATAGGAAGTCTTCCTGTCATATGTGACATTCAAGGACTATAGTCTCTGACTGGAGAAAAGCAAACTTGTTGAATAACGGAGTTGAGGGGAAAGGGGAAAAAAAGTGACTTGAACAATTTGGATTCCCACACCTCACCAGTGTGCAAAGGTCTTGAAACAGTTCTTTTAGGGAGACTACCCTAAAACACATACACACTTGTTCATAGTTGTATCAGATTGGCAGTGCAACTGATGAACTGTATAAAGTAGCAGAAGTTTTGTTCTTAACTGCTGAATGCACAATTTAATCTCATTCCTCTTATTCCAGTCCACAAGGTTATCTTAGATAGGAGAACCGAACAATCCACTCTTCAGTGTTGACAAAACACGCAATTTTGCGTACCTGTTCATCTAGTTCTTGCAGCAAGGTCAGTGAAAAAAGTATGCAAGATGAAAGCACACAAAGTGGACTAAAATGCAGGATCGATGACCTGTGACGAAACCATGGCAGAAAGGCTTTTTTGTTGTTGCCGCTGTTATTAAAATAATAGCAGAGATATGCGACCTCGGTTTACGCACAGGAACAGCCTCAGAAAACTTGTTTGGGGAAGAGATGACAGTGATACGTGCTAACCCTGACGAATAAAGACCTGGTCAAACAGCAAGACGGCACAAGGCGACTGTGAAATGGGAATTCTTGTCCCTTCCTGTTGTGGTTTCATCCCGCGCTGACAGGGAGACACAATTCCAGGTTTTCTCACCTCTGAGGAGTGGATCGTTCCGTTCTCTGTGTATGATAATTTCTGGGTGCTCGGCTAAGGGCAAGGAGGGTGGCGGTGGCTCCCGATCGAGTCCGACTCGATCGGGAGCCACCGCCACCCTCCTTGCCCATTTCTCTGCCGAGCTGGTCTTGTCTCCCCGGACGGCTTCCGGTTCAGCGCGATGGCGTCACTTCCGGCGGCGCGAGGGCGGGGCAGCAGCCGGTAGGCGCCGGGGAAGGCGGGGACCCCCAGCGGTCGCCCCAGCTCTGAGGCGATCGAGCGGCTGCGGGGCTGGGGCCGTCCGGTGTCTCTGTAGCGGGGGGAGGTGGGTGTCGCCTTGTCCCCCGGGAGCGCGTCCTGGCGGCCGGGGAGAGCCTCTTCCACAGAGGCCTCGGAAAGAAGCTGCAAGGGCGGCTTTTGTGAAGAAGAGGCCTACCGGACCCTCGGAGGAGCTTCGCGTAGGTCGAGCTTTTTGAGGCTTTTAGCCGTGCTGAGGTGGGTCAGAGCAGGCCCAGAGCGCGCGGTGGTTGTGCTTGGTGCTGCTGCTTCGCGTCGGTCATCTGGGGGTTTCAGCTCCTTGAGTTTCTAAACGTTCTTGTGTCTTGACCGCTCTTCTCCGCCCCCTCCCCCCTTTCTTTTTTTGTATAAGGTGCGAAAAGCTCAACCTGAATAATTGTTTTAAAAAACCCTGCAGCCGTGAAAGTATAATATACAGTAATTTCAGTAAGCACAACGGTTGGTTTAGTTAATTTGTTCCTGGATTTTTAGGGTATGGTGTATGCTCTTAGGGGCTGTCTTATTTAAAAGTGCTTTTTATTTATCTGCTTACTTACAAAAAGAATGTTTTCATTTATTAAATATGATAATAAAGAGATGCTATGCAATTGAAGCTTCCATAGTGTCTTTTTGTTCTGTTTTTTTTCTATGGGAAGAGGGAACTATCTTTTTTTTGATTAAAAGAGTAGGTGCGGATAAAATAAAAGCTGATGACTGCCTGTGTATGTAGGTTTCGTTTGAGTCCGTACGAGTGCTTTGAAGGAAATAAAAATGTTTTTCTTTCTCTTTAGGGTGTCTGCAAACAGAAGTGAACTGATACCTCTGGTGTTCTTAATTCCAAACAAGATGAAGATCCCCTCTTTGTTGCTGAGATTCCCTCATTGTTATTTCTCTAGAAGAACTTACTTCACGAACTTTCACTTCACTTCCAGAGCAGGTTTCCTGTGTATGGAATCTCTTACGCCAGTGCACCACTATCGTACAAAATGGATACGTTCGTCAAATGGTTTGAGGAGAGAGCTGTGTCAGCAAGTGGCCCCTGACCAGCAAATAGAGGGACTTTCTGACAGAGAACAAAGACTTGTAGACAGACTTTACAGTGGACTAATACAGGGTCATAGAGCCTGTTTAGCAGAAGCTATTACACTTGTAGAATCAACTCAGAGTAGGAAGAAGAAAATAGCCCAGGTGCTCCTTCAGAAGGTATTATCCTACCACAGGGAACAAGAAAAGTTAAATCAAGGAAAGCCACTTGCCTTTAGAGTGGGTTAGTCTTTTTATGTCTGTCCAGTAGTTGCTTTGACAGAATTACAGTCCTCGCCTTTCATAGTTCATAAAGAACTATTGTTCTTTAAGCATCGTGGTCTGTAGTCTTGGATCATTAGTTTCTTGTGGTCTGTAACCAATCTAGGTCACTTCTGTTGTCTAGTAGAATTATGACTTGAGCTGGAAAATGCTTTTGAAAAAGCTCTAGAAATAATTGTTGCGTCTTCGGGGGGATGGGGAGGACAGTCATTTGGGTTTTTATTTAATAATTGTTATAAGCTGAAATGTTAGGTAGTTTGCAGATTGATACACATATTATCTACACTTCAATAGGGGAAGATGTAGTTAAGCAGACCTGTTCTTTTCCCAAAGAAAGTGTTTTCCTGGATACTTCCTGAATCCCTTCATTAATCCACAGAAGGAAAAATACGTATTTTCCTGTTTTATCGCCTTACTTTAAAGCAGCCTACTTCTCAGCTGAGGAGACCTGAACCTGGTTATCTTGGAAACTGTAAAATATTTTTGCCTTGTGAAGAGATGGACTACTAAAGTATGTCATGTCCAGCTGTCATCTCTTGTGTGTGTACAAAGGTAGTAAGAACAAGAACTTGGGCATGGGAGCAAGAAATATCTGGTGGAGGTTAACGAGGTAATCTTAGTTTGCATGCTTTGACATGTAAGGAAATTGCCCGATTGTTTTGAAATAACAGCCCTTCAAGGTAAGGGCTTTTGCTTTTAGAGTGCGTCTTTTATAAATAGTTAGTAAATCTGAAAAATACAGATTTAGGATATGACATTTTTAAAGTTCTGAAGTGTAAGTGAGTATAGATAAATTTATTTGGAGGAGAGGAAATAAGGCTGGATAAACCCAATGTTACGTTGGTATGGATAGGATGAGGGGTGGTGAAGTGAGCACTGCTGTGTTGGGTGAACCAAGGTACTGTATTTCAAGTCAATTACAACTGCTTACTTGGGTATATCAGTTGTAGCATAGCTTTCATTTGCCTTTGTTGTGATAACGTGCTGAAGTATGAATTGTTATCAACTTAGATGTCAGTGTTCACGTGATGTATCATTTGATTAACAAAATAGTTTTTTCTTCCTAATATGATTATTTAGGGTTGTCTGGTCCTCCTGGTGCTGGGAAATCGACTTTCATAGAATGCTTTGGGAAAACGCTTACAGAAAGAAAATACAAAGTGTCTGTGTTGGCTGTAGACCCTTCTTCTAGTACAAGTGGTGGTGAGTGTGAATTAAAGGTTAAGTCAGGTTTCTAATTCCTTGTCAGCTGTAGGAGTATCTCTTTGGCCCAAATGGAGGAAAAATTAGGTGCCTATAAAAGTAAAATTTTAAAAACAAATGTTGCATTAAGTTTTCATTTTTTTCCCCATGTGATATGAAATTGGGAAATATGTATCAGTGTCCTAATTTTCTCAGGTTTCCTCTTTTCCAGTGTTCGAATGTTGCTGTACAACTTTTTTGTCTGAAACTTTAGATAGCTGCAGTTTTCTCTCTCTAGTTGTATGTATTTATTTATTTGTCAGTGAACGAAGGAGTAGAAGGGCATTCGTTTCTGCTTAAATACCAACAGTGGTAATACTGACCACTGGGCAGGAAGTACATGCTAATTTAAAACTATTTAGAGGATGCTGCAATCCGAACATGTAGATCAGGTTGCATTTTAGAATATTCATTAGTTCTTCTCAGTAGGAATTTTTGGATTTCTATACTGGTTTCAGGGTCTCCTGATGCAGTATCATTGACCATTTGTCTGACTTGGTTTTTTTCTAAATCTGAAATTCTTCAAAGTTGTATGGCTGTCACTCAAATCAAAACTTGTAGGGAAATTATAGGCTTGATTAACAGTACCTCTGACGTAAGTAACAGAACCTTGATTTTGATCTTTTTCTAATGGGCAGCTGCCAGGGAACGTCATTCCTTTTTCCAGCTTCTATGTTGTCGGAGAAGATGTTGCAATTGTAACTATTTAAAAAGAAAAAAAAAACCCTTTCAGCATGGCAATGACCTGGAGCTAAGAAAGGCTATATTCTTGAATGTGTACATTCAAGACACATCAATAGAATAGCAAAATGCAATGGCAAGACTGCATCAGTTGAAGGAATTGAGCATCTCTCATAATTTGGAACATACGTCATGTGTGTAGATCTCACTGAAGCTGATTTAATGTTTGTATGAGGGATGTATGCCAGCTTTCTTAAAAACAAAAAATCCACCATCAACAAATACCAGAATCATAAGGCAGAGATTTGTCCCTTTGGACAGAAACAGCAAACATTTAATTGTGTGGCCTGCTGTGTATAGGCCTTAAAAAGCCATTCAATTATTGCAGAATCCATTCTGACCTAGAACAAATTATTCATATTTGCTAGCACTAAGGTTTGCTTATCAGGCCTTTCCACCTTCTGATAGGCAGAAGAACCAGACAGTAACTTCCTAGTCCTCAGCAAAGTCTTGAGCAACTATTATTGGGATATTCTTGTTTGACTGTCTTGGTCCAAGAGATCTGTCTTTTCTCACTCATTCCTTGGTGGTCGGGTGGAGAGGGGGAAGTTTGGCTGGTTTGCACTTTTGAAATAATTTAACTTTAAACATTTAAGGTTCTCTATTGGGTGATAAAACACGGATGACTGAGCTGTCGAGAGACATGAATGCATACATCCGACCATCTCCAACCAGGGGAACACTGGGAGGTGTAACAAGGACCACAAATGAAGCCATTCTGCTGTGTGAAGGAGGAGGCTACAATGTTGTTCTTGTGGAAACAGTAGGTATGTGCTTAGGGTTGTCTTTTGATTATGCTGTTGTGATTTCTGAATAAGGTGTTTCATCCTTGATTGTGCTTATGCTTTCATACATGGTTACTGGTTGAAAATGAATGCCTATTCTGTCAGTTTTCTAGTCCTGTATGTTTTGTAAAAACTGTTGTGTTTCCTATTGTCTTTATTTGTTAGTGGGATTTGTTCATGGTGTAATACTGGGATCTGCCATAATTACTGTCACTAATGTGAATGAAAGTTTGTAATAAATGGTGAACTCTGGATTTAATTTTTTAGGTGTGGGACAGTCAGAATTTGCTGTGGCTGATATGGTTGATATGTTTATATTACTGCTACCACCTGCAGGTGGAGATGAATTACAGGTATTTTTCAGTTTCTCTTATTAAGTATTACCTAGGACTAGAAAGAGAATCTTAAGTGCAAGATGTAGTATCTATCTGTGCAGAAAATCCATATTGATAGTGTTTTGTAAATTACGCTGCTACTACTGAAGTCTTTTCACTGTCTTATCAATTCATCGCACAGTTAGGATCTGATATCCCCTCACTCCTGATTTTAGAAGTATTAGGATGTAAAATTTTTATACTTTCTGACTGACTTTGGCCTATTTACTAGTTATATATGATTTTGGGGAGTGGCTTTGTATTGTAGGAAAACAGAAATCAATATAAATAAGTTTTCAAACTTGGTTATGTTTTGGTTAAACTTAAGTTTCTACGCATGAAATAGGTTATCATGTAAACTGATATCCATATTTAGTTTTCTCGTGTCAGAGTAATAACTGGTAATGACATAGGCCGTTGGTACTACTATTGCATGAATAGCACATGCACACACAAAAAAGTCAGTGGGTACCACCAGAAACTAATAAAGCATTTTGACCTGCTTTTTGTGATAAATCAGCATGTCACAGTCCTTCTGGGTATTCATGATTTCTCTCCGTGTTCCATTTAGGGTATCAAACGGGGTATAATTGAGATGGCAGATCTAGTTGCTATAAATAAAGCTGATGGTGATTTAGTTGTGCCTGCACGGAGAATACAAGCTGAATATGTTAGTGCTATGAAGCTGCTTCGCAAACGTTCAAAGGTTTGGAGACCAAAGGTTTGTGCATTTCACTATGGGTTGGGGCGGGGGGGTGTTGGTTGTTTTTGGTTTGTTTGGGGTTTGTTGGTGTGTTTGGGTGGTTGGTTGTTTTCGGGGTTTTTTGTTATTTTTGTTTTGTTGTGTGTTGTCCTCCCCCCCATGTGTCCCCTGTCCTCCCCCTGCCAAAAAAAAAAAAAAGTGCTGAATGTGTTAGGATTGTTATCGTCTCACGTAGCTATACATGTAGCTCCCTGGGCTCTTCTATAAAAATTGCAATTCTGTTGTTCCGTTTTACACTGTGCTGGAGAGTTGATTGCTGCTGTTTCTGTTTCACCTCTGATCTCAAGGTGTGCCATGTGAAACACTGTGCAAAGCCAGTCCTGCTTCCCCTGACTTCTGTCCTGAGCTTACAATCTCAGCACTAGCAGACCTATTACTAACATCAGTAGTGGTACAAACTTGTCTTGGTTTTTGTAAACTATGCATATCTTAAAATATCCCATAAGCTATTTCTCCTTCTTTTATAACTCTGAAGCCTATGATTATCTTTGTTCTCTCACTTGTTCATGTGTTTCCTGTATTACTTTTTTTTTTATTTAATTTCTCACATAATAAAAGTTCTTGGGCAAGAACCTCATCTACTGTGTATGCAATGTCTATATTATTGGAATTCTCATCCTGTGGGCCTTTAGTTTTAATGCAGTATTCCATCTATTAAAAGGTTATGGCAAATTATTAAAGAAAAGATTCAGTACTAGTTTTTATTATGTGTATACAGAATAAGCACACACACTCTCACTCCCTTTATTTGTATACATGTATATATAAAAGAGGTTTGCTGTACCCTGGTATTAAAATTTACTCATTGAATAATGTTTAATCAGCTGGGCTGCTTGAGCCTTAGCCATCATTCTGTAATTTTTGTTTCTATATCTGATGAGAGGTCATGTCTTATAAACGTGACCCAAAAGAACTGTTTGCGACCAGTGAATGAAACAGGTTATCAGAAATCTGATGGCCTTTCAGTGATGGCAGTGTCTGACAACTGGAAGAAAGAAAATATTGATGTGTAGGGGCGGTATCCTATCCATTAGACTGGGGAAGGAGAGACTTTTTAAAAAAATAAACTGTTCCATCATGTTGGATGCCTGAAATATTTTTGGCAAAATGAATTCCTAGTCTGGAAAGCAAAAGCGAAAAATAGTTTTAATACCTCCTTTCTGGAATATTTTAAGTGTAAAGGAGTAGCTACTAGAGTATGTCTACCAGAATATGTAATTAACTCTATGTTTAAGTAAAATGGTAACGCTGTACCTTTCAGCTAAAGGACTCATGAAAAATGATTCTCACTTATGCAAGCAGTTGGACAAGGCCTATTCATCCCAAATATGATGGATCTCAGAGTCCACCTATAGTTGGTAGAATCCCAATTTTGAGATCTTTTTCCAAAAAAAAAAAAAAAAAAAAAAAAGTAAGCAGGACAAAACTGCTTAGAGCTTCATGAAGTGAGTGTATTGAAGTAAGTTTGCCTTATGCATTTCTTAATTTTCATGCAATCTACCTGAGTTGAACCCGAAGCCCGGTAGTTACTTGGCTTTAAAAATTCTTCTAAATCCAACAGGTAATGCGCGTCTCTGCCAAAACTGGAGAAGGTATCTCAGATATGTGGGATAAAATGACAGAATTTCGTGACCTCATGCTCACAAGTGGTGAGTTGATTGCCAAACGACGGAAACAGCAGAAAGTGTGGATGTGGAATCTCATCCAAGAAAATATGTTGGAACATTTCCGGAGTCACTTGGCAGTCAAGGATAAGATTCCACTTCTAGAAGAAAAAGTTCTTAGTGGTGTCCTGTCTCCTGGGCTGGCAGCCGACCTGCTACTGAAAGCATTCAAAGATGGTCTCTAAGCATTAGATTCTACTCTCTTGTTAAGTGCTTTATGTAAACATGAACATTAAATACAGTTTTTCTATGTGTGGATTCAAATGTTTTACTGCAGCAGACATTGATAGAATATCTGTCCAGTACTCTGCAAAAAAATACTGTATATGCAAAGATCATGACAAATTCAAACCCTCAGAGATGACTAAAAACTCTATTGGGAAAAAGTACATTTTTAAGTCTTCTACTTGTACATGCTATAGATCTGTTGGTCAAAAATGTATGCCTGTGTCAAAATGTGACTGGTTTTGGGAGGGTGGGAGAAAAAGGTTTGTGGTGGTGCAGCAGAGTTTTATTCCAGTTATGGGACCATCTTGGAGCAGTTGGCACTGCAGTTTTCCATTCTAATATAGCATCAGCTGTTGCCAGTATGGGTTGCTTTTTCTTTCCTCACCTTGAGTGACAGCAAGAACATTGGACCCCCGTGGCAGCACCTGACCACAGTCCTAATTTAAATAAATTGTATGCATATAAATAGAGTACAGTGGTGTTTGGTCCCTGCTTGGAAGCTATAGTTAGTTATTATACACTAGGGGAATGGAATTTTAACCATCCCATTTTCTAAATAGATGTTTTAATACAAAAGCAAAATTTAGTTAGGCTTTTTTTAAATGCAGACATCAAATGGAACAAATGGCGTCAATGATGTTTTAATAGCAAATGTCTTTATACTTGAATAATTCATCTCTAGTAATAATGGTTTGAGGTTTTCTGATCTGACTTCAGTTTTTTGGGTTCAAACAAAATGCCCAGTTGAGTTTGGGTTTGGTTTTTTTTCCCCCTCACTCTCTTGTAGAAGACATAACTGCTTACAATAAAAAGTAACTTTTTTATTTCCTTTGAGAACAAATTTGGAGGAAGCATTTTTCTAAACCATGAGCTCATCTGGTACCTACTAAATATGAAGGGTAAAGTGGAAAAATGCTGATTTTTGGAGACCTGACAGAAAACCAGTAAAGTAGCAGGAGATTTTGTGAGTCTTGACTTTAAGCATTTTGTTTGTTTGTTTAAAAAAAAGCATTGGAAGTGATAACTTTTATAGTCTTGATTTTCTGGACACGTACATAAAAGGTATGGCGTCTTTAACTTTTATTTTAGCTCAGTTTCACCTGTTTGGCTTCCTAAGTAGTATGTGTTTCACACACTGTTTGAGTTCTGGCAACCTGAGTCTGAATTTTTGAGACAATTCCAGGGTAGCAATGAATTGGTTTACTTGGATCCTCTTTATTTTTTCCTTTGTTTTTTTTTCCTGGAGTAATTTTTTTTCTCTTCCTTCCCCTCATCCGAATTGTTATAGTGTGTTCCCAACTAAGTTTACTTTTTTCTGCTAAACCTCTGGGCTTCAGAATTTTGATTCCTGCATAGGTATAATTTGGCAACTATCAGAAAAGATGAATGATTGTTGAAAATGCTGAGGATTTTGTATCATTTGGTTTGTCAGAGTGGCACAAATTAAACAGTGCAGAAGGAACCTCCATGTGTTATCTAACACCTCCAGGTGTTAGCATTTCAGTTAATTTTTCTTGTTGTATGATGGTGTCTGTATAGTTGTCGATATATTTTTACTCTAAAAATACGAAGCATGACCAGAAAGTAAAATGCAAACTGCAAGGCGGGATAAAAATACTTTGTAATTAAAAGCAATGATCCCCATGTGTCTTTGCAGTGAAACATTAACAAAGAGCATTGTGGTGGTTTGTGGGACATACAGCCGAGGCATTTCTTTGTTAAGAAATTTTGCAGCTGTGTAGCTGATTTCCACCACATAATTGTCAGAACTTCAGTGCTCTGACCTCCTTACTCCTGTTTCTTAAACTTTGCATCCCAAATGAGTAATCTGGGATTGCTGCAACCAGTTACGTAGAAGTAGCTGAAGGAATGTTAAGGGGTGCCGGAAGCACAACAACTTTGCAAGGACCATGCTGAGTTGTTGTGAAAAAAATGTAGCACTTACAATGTCTTTTCTTTTTAAAAACAGGCTGTATTGAATATGACAGAAAGTGTCCCAAACCAAAAGTTTCAGCTTTAAAAATTAACTGTATTTTGATGGTACCTAGTAGAAGAAATGACAGTCAGGGTGGAAAAGTTGGAAAATGAATTCTTGAGAGCAGCAGCAGTTTAACTGGTGAGTGTTCTCTCAACTTTTTGATAGTCCATTTGTTTCAGGTGACAGTTTTAAGGGGACCTCATTTGTGATTATCTCTTAGATCAAATTCTTATTATTGTCATTACTTTTTCTTTTGTCAGGGGCTTCTGTTTTCCTTGTCTGTTGTACATGACCTATTCAGCAAGTAAAATAGAACCTGCAACTTTTTAAAATGACAGCTGGTCAAGCAGAATACATTTTACCACTTCTTCAGGTTTTCTGGATGCAGATCTGTTCATCCGCTCAAGCCATGGGCCATCATTATTTTCTCATATTGTTGCTTCTTTTAAAGTATTGTTAGTTTACTAATGAACTCTTAGAAGAAGACAGTACGATGGCTTAAGCAAGTTCTTCTTTTAATTTAACTGCATTTTCTTCTTAAAGTAGAGCACTGAATGAAAATTAGATTTGCCGCCTTTATGTGTTCATTTGTGCCTCGTGCTTCAGAAGACACAGAAATATCCGTGTACTGAAAAGGGTCTTTGGAAATGGCACAATAGGTAAGGGTCCCTGCTTTGTTTTTCAGTGATTCCCCTACCAGACTGAAAAGCTGTACTGTGCAAACTATGACCTGAGCCTCATATGTGAAAACCAAATTCTTTCTTTTATAGCTTGTAAAATCATGCTGTGACATGTTTTGGTGTCAGCTGCTGTTCAATTAATTGTGCAGTTTTGTTTATGTCCTCGTGGGCTGGGGAAATGCATTGTCTTCAGAAGGGCTGCACAGCTTTAGCTGTTAGGCTACAATTTAGTAAACAATTCAGTATTTCCCAAGATAGGGAAGAGTATTTCCAGCTCGCCATTTCTAGCTCTGTGGGATTAAGTGGGGTAAAATGCATTAAAACATTGTCATTCAAGTAAACAGGCTTCTGAAAAAAGATAGTAAACAAATCTGTTGAGTAGGATGTTGACATATTCTTAGTTGCTAGAGTTAAGTCACTCTCATGTTAACATTTAAAACCACAGCTACTGCAGAACAGTATGAGAAAATAATACAACTTTATAAGAAAATAAGATTAAGTTTGTAGCTAGAGGTATGATAAACTGTTAGACAAATTGATATGGGAGGTAAGGAACAGACTTCAGATACACAAACTCTTGTGTCCTGCGAAGTCTTGCAGTTGTATTTAAGTGTGAAACTTTTTGCCAGGTCCCTGTGTAATAGATGTTACTGGTGTTTCACAGCTGGAAAAATAAGTGTGGTGAGATCAAGTGATTTACCCCAGCCTCTGAAACAGGTCGGTAGAGTATAAGGGTTACAGTTCAGTAGTCTTTACTCTGAGCCCCATATATATTTACAGCCATGTTACTTAAGGTTGAAAAAATGCTCTTGGCAAGTTCATGCTCTCAGTGTGACTTATTCCTTTCATATCTAATCTCTCTGTTTTCAGTGACAGAACCCAGTGACCCCTCTTGACTGCTGTTCTGTTGTAATGTCGTGCTTTAAGTAGTAGAAGACTTTTTCCTTGATACCTAATCTGCCTTTGCCTTTTGTAAATGCATTAATTCCTGTTATGCATGCTTGTTCAGTCTTTATGTTCTCCTCACATGTATTGTTTCTTTATTTGTGAAATGCGCAGTGTGTTGGCTGTCTATTTGTGTCTTGAGATTTGTCTTGAGATTTTTGGGGGTGGGGATTGAGCTAAAGAATACTAATGAGCTGGTTTGGGTTTTTTTTTTTTATTTTGGGGGTTTTTTGTTTTGTTGTTTGTTTTTTTTAAAAACCTTATGCAGTTCCCTTCCTAAAGTTTTCTTTCTTAATGTGGCAAGACTCAGTCGTTGACTTGCTCTGCACTGGTGTAAACACATGTATTTCCCCTTTACTTTTCCTTGCTCAGAGTGCTCTATTGCTCCCCCTAGGATGCACAGTCCAGAAGTAACATTATCCGTGAGTTAAAATGAGAAACATTGTTACAGAGCTTGGTCCTTTCATAACTATTACTGCTGGACTATTCTAAAACAGGTATCATTTGAAGAATGGTCAAACAGAAGTTGATAAAACATGTATTTAAAGAAAAATCAGTGTGTTCCCCTGGAACTTATGATTTGGGCAATCAACAGTACACCGGTTGACTAGCAACAGGGTTCCTCTTCCAAAACCTAGCTCAGATACTCCATGGTCATATTTACAGTTCATCTAAAAATAACCCACCCATCCCGTATTAGAACATTAATGCAATTTGTGGATTGAGAATAAAAATTTCAAAACTAAAAACTCATAAGCAATTACGGTACATAGTTAGAATGGAAGTATGATAGGCATATTCTGTTCCTTGCTGCCATGCCAAGGTATGGTTCAGCTGGTGAACACACAAGGAAGAGAGGAGCTGACTTGGATGGTACTCTATGGAGCAGGTACATTATGGAGCGGCAAGAAGAGTGTCTATTTTTCTCTTGTTTTCTCCCATGGGAGCATAAGACTTATCTTAGACAATTCACTGACAAGCCGCAGAAACTGATGTGATCCAGTGTTTTGCTGTGTGAGGTTTACAAAAATGATAAATTCAATTCCCTTTTCTAACTTTTGGATTTGTATGTTGTGGGGGACTAGTCTAATGCAGACACTTGTCCTTTGGAACTAGGTGGTTTTGTTTGTAATTGTGCTTCAATTGGGGAACAGCTGGAAGTCCTTGTAGTTTGAGTAAATGATTGTTCACTTGTAACAAGTCAAAACCTTCACTTTTCAGAATGCATGATGAGATTCCTGTGTTTTTCCTTAAAATACTATGGCAAAGTGGGTTCCTGCTGTATGTTAGTTACTGTGTCTTCATTTTCTCTTATGTTTAGATCTCTTTCACTGGTAGAGTAGCGTAAAAAAGCTTTAGTTTAGTTATACACCTCTTTAAATTACTCAAATATTCATAAAGTTAATCGGGGATTAACAATATTTTTGCTTTGTTTCTTCTATTGAAAGTGACTGTTATAACCTAAAGATTATAACCTGTTATAACCTAAAGACTGTTGTAACTTCAGGTGACTGAGCTGACCTGCGCTGTGGCAAACTGCAATGACTGGGGATGCGTAATGTACGTATAATGAGAAGTCATTGACTGCGTGGGTTGTAGCATTACAAAGTTGCACTGCTAAAGGTTTCTGTCAGACCTGAATCTGTGACACAAAGATCGTGTTTGTAGTTTTCTGATGGCAACCAGTGGAAGACAAGGGTAATGTTAGTTTTTATGACTTGTTGCTTAGCAGCACTGATCAACAAAAGTACAACCTTTTCTTTTCCTGTAACCTTGATGAACCCAGGCTTGGACAGAGCTCAGGAGCAGAAGACAAGGATTTTTGAAGTTGTGCAAAACTGTTGTTCGGTGTCTGTTAGCAGCACCTGTGGCAAACTGTCTCTTCTCGACCCCTTTGTTACCTTTGCCCTTTAGTCTTCTTTCTCTCTCTCATCAAGTCTTAGAAGAAGACAGGCACCATCCTAGGAAGGTGTGGAGGATGGGAAGTTTAGAGACAAGCCAACTGTGCTAAGATGTATCCTGCTGTTTATGGGGAAGAGGAGCTGAGCTGGTTCCCAGGCTGTGCTGTCAGACCCTCCTCTCATGGCAGGAGAAACAGACCTTCAGCCATCACAGTAAGGTTTATTCTTAGAGAAGCTTTCCTGATATTTTGGAGTAGGCAAAATAATCGATAGAAGAAAGGGAAATTAGGGTGCTAAGAATTTCCTGGTCGTCTAGGATGGATTTCACAAGCTGAACTAGAAGAGGTATTGGATGTGTTCGCAAATGTTTAGGGATCTGCACTGAATGTAGATATAAAGACAGTTCCCCCCCCCCCTTTTTTTTTTAGCTATGAATACAATTTGTCTGCAGTGAACAACAGCTGCTAATATTTGATACCTGCAGGATTCAAAACAAGTCACTGAAGTCACATTCTTAACTTCTGATTTACAGGACAAGGAGGAGCTTAGGTCAAAATCAATAGGCTTTTAAAAACAGTTTCAGTAAAAACAAAAAACTTTTGTTTATGAGTGGTGTGATGCAGAATACCTGACTGGTTCTTTGTGCAATGGCAATAGAAGCTGAGTAGATTTGGAAGTTAATGTTTCACTTTAAATAACTAAAATAGTTATCCTTCACCTTTCCTTTTTTCTAGCTATCCATTAGAATGTGGCATTCTCTTATAAGTAAAAAAGCGTCTTTACAGTGAGACTCTTTATTGCTGTCATTTCCACATCCATAACAACCGGGCAGACTGTACAGCACTAGCACAAATAAAAGCCACTGAATGTTTTATTTCTGTACCAAGATTAACCAGTGGTTCTGAATTACAATATATTGAATAGGGAAGTCCCAGTTTCATGTCTTGCAGGATGTGCATGGCTTTCAGTTCAGCTGCAGACACTGCTCCGCACACCTGTTCCCACCACACACAATTCCTTGCTGTGCACTCACTCATATTAGAAATGCTACTGTTTCTCCATACCCTGACATCAGGAAAGGACGGCATTTGAGCATGTGCCTGTGTGATTGAATAGATTGTCCCAGAATACAAGTCACCTGAGTTTTGTCCCATTAGGTGAGTCAGTTTTCCATTTTTGGGGTAGTGAATTTCATATGAAATGAGACAGGAAATTTCCGAGGGAAACTGGAATAATTAAAATAATCTTGTTTGGTCCGCTGCCAATTCTTTCATCTTAGAAAACATTGCTCTGGAGCGGTGCACAGATCCTGTATCTAGTCTGGATAGCTCTCATCTAACCTTTTGAACATGTATGCCTTAGTGAGCATCCAAACTGCAAGGCCATCTCTGTGGGACAGTTTGGATGGTTTTGGTTTCATAATTTTTTTTCTTTATTGGCTACCGCTTAAGGTTAAGGATGAACTAAGCAGATCCTCAGGTTAGTATGGCATTTCCTCATGTAGTTTGCATCACAAAATAACCTCAAAAGAAAAGATTTTTACAAACAAGACATGTAACCTACGAAGAAAAATAATTTTGCGTTGAAAAACTGAAATAGAGATTTAAATATTGCACAAGCTGGATAGAATTAAAGCTACTTTTGTTTTTTAGTTTCTAAATCTAAAAGCCATAAAATTTTCTCTCCTGTGTTTAATCTAGACTGTTTGTAGTAAACTGCTTTATTTGCATACCGAGAACTTGCAATGGAAAGAAATTGCTACAAATGACAAAGGTAAATGTTTTTATTCAGAAAATTATTCCTCAGCCAGCTTCTCAGTAAATTCATTTTCTAGATGATTTTTGATGAAACAGCGACAGTGATTCACAGAGAAAACAATTGCTTAGGAAGTTTTCTTCCGCCAGCACTGCTGGCAGGACAGTGAGTGTGACTGGGAGCCTGGAGGCTGGCTGGGAGCAGCTGCGGTCCTTACGTCTCGGTTGCAGTACCTACAGGGAGCCCTTAGATGGTGCTGTATAGCAGCGCTCAGCCCTTCCGTGCCCCCTTCCGTGCCCCCGGTGGTAGCTCCTCCACGGGGTCAAAACTACGTTTGCCCCGGCTGAGGGTATGTTTTCATAAACCGGTAAAAGGCTTCCGTAGCAACTGCCTAATTTCTTGACGCGCTGATCTTGGGCTGCAGATGAAATTTCAACTCTTTTCATGAAGTTGTCGGGTGAAAGAAAATTAAATCCAAAATGTTGCATGAATGAGTTGTAGAAGGAAAACTGCGTGTTCATGTCAGGGTGTTCCAGACAAGTCAAAGCTTTCTGTCCAGAAGAGGAAACGCCCCCCTTTGTTTCCTAAGTATTATACCCAACTGCTCGCTAAGTAATGCATATTCCTTTACTTTGTTTTCTGTATACCTATGGATCCATAGCCCAGATCTAAAATTTTGCCATAGTTCCATCTGAAGAACGTGGATAAACTGTCTCTGGGCACTGTTAATTAAGCTCAGTAAATGCAGTCTGTCAGTAACGACATATTAAATATTAAATGCAAACATGGCGTTTCAGTAACTGCTATAATTTAATTCTTACAAAACTTGAATCGTGTCATGCTTAAACATCTGTGTCAAATATTTTGCTGTCTATCTGTAAAACAAAGTGCTTTTAAATAATAGCTAATGAGTTTTTGAGGGCATTTGAGGATCGTCATGAGGGAAGAACAGTGTTCACCCTGGGAGCTTCCTCACATAAATATGGGTGTGGTGCTGTGGCTTTCAGGTTATATCCTCCATGCCATGAAACTCTTTTTATTTCTGAAGAATTGAGGATGCAGATCTAGGAATTTGAGTTGTGCTGTCAATTACAAAGGAATTGAAAAGGAATTTCCTCCAGCGGGATGGGTCTCAAGCCATGAAGTAAGTTTTATTTGGAAGCTGCTGGTGAAATTATGAAAGGCAGTTATTGGACAACTCTCAAATACTGTTTCAGTATCTAGCCTTTTCTTTTGTAGTGAGGCAGGACAGAAGTGAGAAGTTGAAAATAAATTGACCTCTGCCCCTTGGAAAAGAGTTAAATGGTTGGATTTTTCTAAGTTGGGAGTGTAGCCTTCCTATAGTTTTATTGTGTGCTTATGCACATTCCTGTAATTTGTAAATGGATCAGATCGTTTCCCACCTTTTAGCACAATTTGAGGGGGTTAAGCCTGGGAATATTCTGCCAAAGCAAATCAAATAATTCATGTTTTCAGAATGACTTCATGTAGTCGTGACTTTTATTTATTTAGAGAGAGAGAAAGAGCTGGTGTTGTTACAGTCTCTGCTCTATTTTTTTAATCTCTGTAACTTCCTATAACCCAACTATTTTTTTTGACCTTTGAAATGTACCAGACTACATAAAATGAGTATCCGCTGTGCGTTCTGCTTGTCCCAGTAATTTTCATCCTATGGTCTCTGCATGGTGTTATTTTAGGTGTATCCTTTGCCATCATACGAGTTTTTAACGTTACCCCAAATTCTGCTGGCATGTAGGTGGGAACAAGTACTGAACTTTTTCTTTACTGTGTGTTGAGAAATTCTGTAGCTGAAATCACTGACAACTTGAATGCTACTAGGTGGTGACTTGTAGCCTAAAGCCTAGTGGCTATAAGTTCTCACCTGTGCAAGGGGAATCTTGTAACTCTGCGCAGTATGTTCTTCCTGCTGCCGCTGAATTTCTGTCGTGTTAAAATCCTTAAGCAGCTGCAGTAATGTGTCACACTGGTCTGGCATTTTGCATCCTCAAAGTTCTGCTCAAATATTTGAACTACGTGAAGCACTCCACCGAGCTGAGAGGTAGGCGAGTGTCACTACAACCTTACAGAAAAAGAAACAGCCCCTGAGAGGTTAAAGCAACTTTCCCTTATCACACAGCAAGTCAATGGTGGATCTGGAGTTACAGCTCAGGAGGTTCCTGGCTCATGCTACACTACAATGCTGTGGAGAAAGGTCATTTCCCAAAATAGTACAGAAGGTTCCCGTTTGTTATTGATAATAGGGCAACAGAGGGCTCTAGATGTATTAATAGGTCACTGCATAATGTCCTTAATAACATATAATTAGCAACCTTGCCAAATTGGCTACGCTGCATTTTTCTGGAGTGGTATCACTTCCACAGTTAGTTTTGTCTACTATGCTCTTGATAGGTATTTTTGTTTTGGCTCTTCTAACACAACTTTAAATAAAGTCCATCGGGACATCTACAAAGTAGGCATAAATGGCCTCCCATTAACAGTCATGTTAAACTGCATATTCAACTCACCTTTCAGATCAGTACAGGTCCTCTACTGCGATCAGTATGTGTTTGTGGGCGCGTGGGCAGCAGCTGTGGCACTCTGCTGCTTTGAAGCCATTGAGCAGAGCTCTGTCTGCCTGGGGAGAATATAGAGTTGATAGAGGATTTTGGTGGTAACGTTTTTCCTGTGTTGTGTGAGATGGAGCCAGCAGTAGCGTACCTGGGCAGCGCAGGAGCTGAGGTGCAAGCATGGGAGCACACAGAGGTGTCAGATTCCGTGATGGTCTTTAGGCCTTCCAGGGAGGGAAGGCAAAGCCCGTCCCCACCCAGTGGGACAGAGGAGAGGATGCTGAATACTTGTGAATGGGTTTTCATTGAGATCTGGTCCCAGCCATTCCTCAAATGTCCCTGGGGCTCAGGTATCTGGTATTTGATTGCTGGATCTTGCAGATACTTTTTTTTATTATTATTATTATTATTTTTTAATCTGCTGTTTATAAAATGCTGTTGTTCCCCTTTGATCTTACTGGCTTCAGCAGTGTACTTACTGAAGGTTTTTGTTTCTTGTTTTTCCTCTAAATGAATTAATTGAACTGCTAGGTTACTTAGCAAATTCAAAATAGTCACTGAGTAGTAAGTATGAAGCTTGAGTTTATTTTTTTTACTGACCACCTAGATCTATGCATCTGCAATTAAAAGAAGAACAAAATGGTATTTTCTTTTAGCCAAGTCTGAAAAATTTCAGTGAATAATGGTGGGAAGAACGACATTCACAAAACAAATAGTTATTGAATCAATTTCTTCAGCCCTGTTTTTGTTTGTGTTTGGGTATAGTGTTTCCAATCAGGCAAACCCCAGGGAGGAAAAAAAAAAGTGGAAAACAAAATGTGTAAGGAAAGTTAAGAAACAAGAGGAGGTATAGCATATAGAAATGGCAAGGGTGCTGTTCCCTCATCTTTATATCTGCAGATATATGTATTTGAATTAACAAAGCAATAGAAGCTTTATGTGCTGCATTTGCTTTTTAATGCTTGTTAGTTGAAGTAATTGGATCTATTGTTGTGGGCACTGGGAATGCCAGCTTGGCTCTTACGGTCACTGACTTGTGAACATGACCTTCTGGAGGTCAAAACACTGGAGAGCTTGCTCTGTTTAATTCTCAGAGGTACCAGTCATAACAGTTATTGCTTTGTACAAACAATGTAGTTGTTCCCTGCCTCTACCTAGTTTGTTGTTTGTACTGAATTGCTGTGTGGTTTTTTGGTGTTCTGGTTTTTGTTGTTTTTTGTTTACTAATTCATCTTTTTACTATTTTTCAAGTGGGATCAGATTTTTTTGAGGGTTTGTTGTTTTGGGTTTTTTTAACTGCAATTGAGTTTTCGTAATGGAAGTTGCTTAAATAACTGATCAGAACTATAAATGTTAGTGTTTTTGAGTGATGTTTTGGTACTTGATCAGGCATTCTGTTTTCATTCTTCCTGGTGATCAAGTCTGCCAGACACAGTCAAACAGTCCCACATAGGAAAAACAGTGTATTTTCAGTGAGAGAGTAAAAAAAAAAAAAATCACTTGTGATTGATGCCAAATGATTCATGGTAAATGCTGATGGCTACATAATTTCAGCGCTCAGTACCTCTGCCTTCCCTGCTAGGGAACTCCAGAGAGACTCGAGTAAAACATTCTACAAAAAAGAGACAAATGATCTCTTTAGAGAATGTCTCAGTTCATGCTTCTGGTCTCGCCATTTGGGCAGCACAAAGCTGGAGTCCTTGTGGCAGAGAGGGATGTTTCAAGTTCTGTGTGGTTTGTGTTTTCCGGCATCAGATGGCTTAGTGGTTCCTCTTGGTGTGAATCCTTTCCAAGAGCTAGGGGAGTTGCTCCCACTTCTCAGCTTTCCTCCTACAAACCTGTCAAAACATGTAGTATTTTAACACCAAGCATGACATGAAACAGATTTTGTGATCCATTACCAGATCTGCTGGACTTACAGCAGAGCAGTCACAGCATTGGTGATTAGATCAGCTCCCATGTAAGGTTTACATTCCTGGATGGTTCAGATGGGGATAGTTGTACTTCCTCAAAACTTCTTTATCTCTCCCTAAAAAACTACTATGTTGCCCCTATCAAAGATTCAATTTGAGCTGATTTGAATGTTTGGTTTGTTTGTTGGGGGTTTTTTTGTTTTGATTTGGGTTTTCTTAATCTTGGTGAACAGCCTTCTTGTACCACACTGCTCCTTAAAAATGCTCACGTTACCAGCTGAAATCTGCATTTGCTATAGGGCTGTTTGGGACCTGTGGGTAGTCTTACTCTGTCTAGGTAGCAGTGATGTTTTTCTGGAATTAGGAGAGTTTAGACCTCCTTAAAACTGCAATCCTGTTTACAAAAGATTTGGGTATTTTTATGTCTTGCTAGAGAGCCTTATTTTTTTTCTCTGCTGCTCTATGGCTTGGTCAGGGCAAGCAGCATGCTGTATATCTGCCTGCACTGGTTTGGAATTGATGCGGTGCACTGTGTGTTGTTCTCAGATTTACAGCTAAGGTAAAAGGAGCAACCACTTGTTACCATCTTTTTTTTTCCCCTCCTTAATATGTCAGACTGCTCCATGCTTCTTCAGAAGCGTAGTGGGCTACTCAGAACCAGGGAAAATGTGCTAAAGAATATGGTGAGCAGAGTCCTAAATCAATTGCCTCAGGTCTCATTTCCTTCTGGCTTCTGCATTTCTGACTTGTTTTTGATCAGGGCTTTTTCACTGCTTTGCCATGAGCAAGAACTCCTGAGGTTAGAAAAGGTTTTGCAGCTGGAGGAGAGAAGATGCAGGACTGGCAAGATCAGGACTCCCAGCTGTTGTGTGAATAACTTTAAGCGCATAACTTTTTTCAAGAGGCCTGTTTGTGGTTAAGTAGTTCAAGGCATTGCTTTTAGTCAGGAAACCTGGGTTCATAGCCCTAACAGATTCAAATCCATTTGGATCCTTCCCCCTCACACCACCTCCCCCCCCGCCTTATTTTTCCTTGATCTCTTTTGTTTACATGATTTGTCCTTGCTAAAACGCTCGAGATTTCCTTCTGCCCATATTTTAAGACTTTCATGAAGGTGTATTTCTGCAGTCTTTCTGGCAGTGAATTGTACTGTGTGTTGTTCCCCTTTTCCTTACTTTTGTCTGTAGATGGAAAGCTGCTAGAGCCGGTGTGAAATTCATGCTACCTTTTAATTACTAAGAGCAAAATCCCGCTTTTGCAAAGCTCTTCTCTTTCATTTCCTTCCACGCGGTATCTTTGCATCACTGTCTTCTGACTCATTTGTCAAAGGCTGACAGACCTCTCTCTAGCCTGAGAGGGCAGGTTGCAATCCTGACAGTAAGAGACACCTGACAGATGCAGCCCTCTTCACCAGTGTTAGGTGTGATAAAGGAAAATGCATTTTTCAGTTGGAATTAGGAAAGGATCCACACTATAGTCCCTCGGCCCAAATCCTGACTGTTTCGCTTCAAAAGATGCTGAACTTCTATCATGCATCTGAGTGGCTGGTGTCACAATATGAAGTATTAATTTATAGATGTATATAAATAAAAATCATTCTTCCTCTACAAATTGTCGAATTGTATTTCCCAAAAGCTGATGAATCTGCAGTCCATTAACGCTGGAGTTAATGAATGAGCCGGAGTCTCTAAAAAGAGCACCTTTTGTTCAGAAAGACTTGTTTGTTTTAATTTGGCTGCTGACATGGGTTGTATGCAGTTTCTTCCTGTAAAAAAAAACAAAAAAAAACCAAAAAACCAAAACTGCTTTTAAAGTTTAAAAAAAAAAAAGTCACTATACTGTGGTATTTTGTGTGTTTGCATTATTTCATATTTTGAGTAAAAGAAATCCTGTGTAATTCAGGGGACGTAGGATATAGTGGCAGCACAGACAAGATAAGATGTGCAGTTAGGGGTTGAGGATGGTAATTACTTGTTTAAGGTGTTCATCTTCTGACATTATTTGTGCAAGGAAGAGGGTAGATCATTGGAAGCAGGTGCCCTGAGCAGCTGGTATGGCTGTCTGCTGTTCACCTTTCTAGGACATGGGTTTGAATTATGCTGTAGTGTTTGATCATAAACAGGAAAAAAGAACGATATTTTGAACTGGAAGTACCTCAAGGTTAACTGCCATGCCTTATAAATTAGGAAATACCAGTTGTTTTGCTTCAGGGCCAGCCTGCGAACCATGGTGGATGCATTCCCCATTTCCTAGTTAGGCTGCATTAATCTATTTTCTGACACTGCTCATGTCCAAAATAACTTGGAGGCTCTGTCAGGGCACAGCCATATTGAGCTCACCGGTGAGAAAATGTTGGTTTCGGATCCTCCTACAGCTCTTTGATTAGACCCTCAAACTCCTGCCTCTCTACTCCCGAAGAGTTTTATTGCCAATCTCAGGTGTTGCCACCTGAGTCTCAGGTCATTCCTTTAATGACCTGAAGACTGGAAGGCATCTGGCGCATGCTTGATTGTCCATTAGTAAGAGAAACTGTGCTTGTTCTCAAGAACACCACGAGATATATCAGTATGGACAAAATGATGGTGTGCAGACACCAGAGGCTGCTCGCCTCTCTTGGGCTGTCTGTACCCAGACCATGTGCTGGAGTTGAAAAGGTTGAGTCTTTCTTCCCTGCAGCTGCCTCTGGCCTGTGCCCCTGAGTGGGAGGTTTCCCTGTGCTCTCCCATCTTCCTGGGAGATCTTTCAAAGACCTTTGAATAGGTGGGAGGGGATCTTTCCTTGAAGGTAGCTTGCTGCATCAGCTGTCCTATTTATTGCCAGGAAGGAAAGGGGAAACAAGGCTACCATCAGAATTCAAGTTGAATGCTTCCTTGGGATGGTGTAAGATTTCAGATTTCACGTGACTGTCAATATTAATTGCGTTATTGGCTGTCACAGTGCTTTTTCCTTTTATGTTAACAGGAAAGAATTCTTCAGAAAGTCCCCTTGCATTACTGGGCCTGTGATGAGAAGATTTGAGGGACTTAGCTGTCTTACTGTAGAAGCAGGATAATTGATTTGAGTTTGTTATGGCACTGCAACTTGTTGTAACAAGTTGGCCACCCTCTGCAAGAATAGAGCAAGAGGAGGCAAGGTATGTGCGCTTCTGCAAGTACTGCTGGGGTGGAAGTTCTGTGGCTTTCGGTGTTTGCACAGTAAATTCAATGTCAACATACATACAGACAGCAGATCTCAGGGGAGTTAGAGGTAAATAGCCTTTCTTTTTGAGGTTTCTAGAAAGAGCTGCAGAGCTAAGGGATTTCTTTGCATTTTTGGCCTGTCATGAATTGGCAGATGACTTGGGAGGAGGTAGTCCCTGGTCGCTTGGCAGTGCCAAGAGCAAGCGTTGAACCATGCAAGCTTTTGGCAGCTAGGGAACACTCATGCTAGAGCCTTCAGAGTCCTGGCCTCTCTTTGGCTGCCAGTGACAGTTTTTGGTGATCTATTTTATTTTTATTTGGTCATTAAAAGTTAGGTGTCTCAGTTCCTCTGTTAGTCTAGCCCAGGAAGCTAAAAAAGTCCCATGGGAAACATTTTCTGAACTATACAAAAAACCACCCCACCCATTTTGTTTTGGCTCCCTAAATGTGGAGGATTCTTGAAGTCTCTACCACCAAATAAGACCCTGGATCTTGACAAGGTGATTAGGTGACAATAAACTAATGACAGGACTCATGTGACTTGTGCTGCCAAATACAGAATTTGAGGAACCAGCTATTACGGTGACAGAATCAAAAATCCTGATGGAAAACATCCAGTTTCTAAAGAATGCTCGGGAAAAACCTCTCTGTGTAAAGGATTTTGGGAACCAGATCCAAAGGCAGTCAGTTAGAACATGGCCAGTAGTGCTCATCATCAGGAACCACAAATTCTGCTCCACAGGAAATTCCTGTGTCCTTTAAAACTTGTCTGGCAGCAAAACATTCCACTGGAAGAAACCTCTGAGCAATCCCAATTTCTGGATTTTTTTTTTTTTAATTCTTCTTTTACCACAGGTGGAAGTGAACTGTGAGCAGAATGAGCTTTACATGTGGAGAAGGCCAGAGGAGGGTAACAGCGATGATCACAAGTACGAAGCGGCCTCTGCTTGTGGCAGTGTGGGACTGTCCAGCTCAAGGGCCTGCAGCAGGCAACCATAAAATAGCTTGGGGAAGACATATGAGGAACAATTTTTGCAGTGCAAGTAGTGAGGGGGCAATTCAGTGTACCACTGCAGCAAACAAAGTGCTTTTTTACATAGTGGATTTACACGTAACTTGTGGAACAACGCAGTGCTGGAGATAGGAACAGGCTTAAAGAGGCACCCTGAGCTGCGTACTGCCAAACCTGTACGCACTACCAACGGGCTTACTGTCGTAAAGCAGAGCTGCTGCAACCCAGTTAAAGGTGGTACTTGCGAGAGCTTTAGATGGTAGGTACGCACATGTAGATGTGTATAATAACCTTTTACAGCGTACATGGCATTGTTTTCCTCTTAAAAGTGGGTGTGAACTAAATTTTGTTTTTCAATTATTAGCTTTAATAGACTAGCCACAGGAAAGTAACAATGTGTTAATTGCAAAATGCATTTATCCATGGAATGTGATATCCCAGTTTTGGGAAGTGAGTAAGTATACCCTTAATTATATTTTCCTGGTTTGAGTGGCTATAGAGGACTGTTCTTAGAGAAATCTGTCACTTTGAATAAGAATGAAACTTGACTGGTAAAAATGCAATCTTATCACAGTATCACCATATAACTGTATCTTATTTATTTTTAATTGAAATGTCAACTTAAAAGATGCAGTGCATATTTTTAAATCACATTAACGTTATATTTAGATCTTTTCATTAAGTTTTAGGTATGCAGTCCCATTAAAAATAGGTAGCTAGGTATAAAAACATGAAGTCTTAATGCTTGCTTACTAAATATTCAGAGTGCAAATTGGCGTTGCTCTGATAACACCTGTGAATAGAGCTATTCTGGTACATTTTAAAAGTGTCACTGGCATGAGTGACAGACACCAATGTATGCATATTATTTCAGAATCACACTGATGGAGGGAGCACTCCTGCAACTATTTATCCTTACTTATATTCCCATGCCATTTAAATTTTTTTTTTCTCAATTTCAGGAAAAAAAAGACACTGTGATTTTATTGCTAAAACAACTACTGCTTCTAAATGTAATGGAATGCAATTGTACAGAGTGTACTGGAAAGTCTAGATATCAGGACACTGTTAATCCCTGCAATACAAGAAATACAAGACATGCATAGTTTATCATAATTTATTTTGCTGGTTCTAGCAAGAAATTCTGCATTAATCTACCCACACAGTTTTAGAGAAGTTAGTCCTACAAGAAAGCCAAATGACTTTTTGCTTTCTCCTCAAGCAACACTTGCGCTCAGTAACCAGCCAAAACTCTGTGGGTATGACGCTACACAGCGTGAGCTGTGTGATGCCGTGGAGGTGCCCGAGGCTGGCCCTGGCGCTGCCAGCAAGGCAGTGCTCTGCTCCAGCCCTTAGGTCTGGCTTTTTGGCCAATTAGTCAGCGTTGGACATTGCACGGGTAGTGCTGTCGCTGCTGTTGTGGATGTTCAGGCAGAGAGGAGCAGCAAGCCTTTTCTGAGTAGGGCCTAGATCAGGCTCGTGTGGTTATTATTTGTGGCAAAATGCTTAAGGAGGCAGTGAGAGCAAGCTGGGGGAAACATGCTCATATTCATTCATGCAGTTATGCATAAATAGGTTCTAAAGTCCTACTCAACTATGCATGAGTGCATTAGTTACAGCTTTGACCCTCCCAACTGGCTTCCCGTTAAATCTGTTAAAAAGCAAATTCTTCAGTCTAGCATGTGAATGAACGTTTCAGTCTTAAATAACAGGGAAAGAATCAAGAAAGTATTTGATATTTTTTTTTGACCAGACAGAAAGCGAAGCCTATTTTTGGTTTTGGTCACATTAAGCTGTGCTGTGAACATTGGCATGAAGGTCTAGGGGCTCAGCGATAGAAAGCATTTTTCTGTTCCTTATTTAAACAGGCACCTTCCCAGAAGAGTAACAATCCAAAGTTTGCAGTTCCAGTGAAAGGCTGTCTGAGAAGTGCTGGAAAAAAAAGGTATGTGATAGAAAGTAGAGGTTTGACAAGTAAAGTAGAGCAGAACTACATGCAAACAACAGAGGATACTGCAGGAACGCAAAGTCTTTTTTTCATTAACTATAGCCTAAATTGGAAAAACTGTTGATTTTGTGGTTGGGTTTTTTTTCAGAGTTGCATGGTATGTTATGTTGCATTTTAATCACGGTTGAGGGGGAAGGAAATGGAACAATTTAAAAAAAAACACACAACAAAAAAAAAATCCCCCAACAAAACAAAACCACCTCCTAGCATGGAACACACACCCCCTACGCCCCCCATCTGAAAGTAGGGAAATGGGCCGCAGAGGCTTCACAAGGCTGCAGAGAAGTGCCAGAGTATCACTTTGTGCTCTTCTGCTGTACAGTTGGGTTGGTTTTTTTTTTTTTGGGGGGGGGGGGTGTTCTTTTTTTTCTTTTTTTAATCTAATGAAACATTTCTAGTTGGTGTGTCCCCCTACCCCCGCTGCTCAGTTTCAGCTCTATATTATCCTTTTTCTTTTTTTCTTTTCTTTTTTAAAATGGTGGGTACATACTTAAGAGAGTCATAAATAGAGCCGCTGCCGGGTTGGTGAAAGACAGCTGTTGTGCACATGTGGAATACAACAGCTGCATTTCTGATGTATTGTCTCGTATCTAGCAACTGGATGGCTTCCTGGTATACATAGCATTATGTTCCCAAGAGCTACACAACAAGCCCCCAAGCCAAGTAAAATTCTGGTCTTTAGTTCAGATGTAACCTGTTAACTCAGCCTAGGTTTGCCAAGACGCATGTGATGTCTGAGCTGTCCTGACTGGCTCGATGCCAGCAGTGCCGTACTCCAGCCAGTACGTAGTCTGGGGGAAATGGGCATCAGGCTGCTCTCTGCAATCTCCCACCAGGATTTTTAGACCAAGATTTTTTTAAAAGCAGCTAGTGGATTTGTTTGGTCAAGATGAGTCACCTGGAAGACCTTTCAGGTGCTTGGGGCACTAAGTTCCACCTCCCCATCCCCTTTACAGGGGCTCCTGCTGGGCACTCAGGCCTTGGCTGTCCTACATCCAAGGTTAGCCATCACTTCTGGAATTTTTAGATGTTTCACTGGTGGTTTCTAAAACCTTGATGCAAAAGATGATGCCACTTCCCTTGCAGACTACTTGTGTGCCTCTGCGATGAGAAGGTGACGTACGGCTCCACAGACCCTGTAGTGGTTGGCAGACCTCTGGGTAGGAGTGATTGCACTAGTGTTTTATTAGCTTTCAGAAAATATATAGCAGGGAAGAGGCTGTGCAGGCTCCTGCACGGTCGGCCTGAGCTCTGACCCCTCGGGCAAGAGGCTAGATTGCTTTTACAGCCAGTACTTAACCTTGCTGCAGAGACTTGTCAACAAGGAGGCCAATTAGCAGCAGATATGATGGCAGATGATATAATGCAGATGTCTGTCTGTTAGGAGCACAACTGATATATTTTTAACACAACATGTATTTTAAATCATGGCTCTGCATAACTGATGCCATCCCCTGCAAAAGAATCCCTCTCTACCATCAACTGTTACAGAAAATTTTAGGGTTTTGTTTTTTTCTCCAAAGTCTCTCTCTTAAGCCTTGTTGTGCTGGGCTTATGATGACTATGGCAGGTGTAGGATTATAAGGACTAATTCTGCTTGAAAAAATTTCCACTTTTAAGTTAATTAGGGTTTTTTTTAACATATTTGGCATATTAAAAATATATGCAGATGCAAAATGAAAACAGGGCAGTTCTTGCTGTCCTGAGAGGGTCAATACACAAACAGAGAGGTTTTCTATCACCACACGTGTATATTGGTGTATGTATCAGAAAAGACAGATTAGGGAAAGTTGAGTTAATTGATTGTGCAGGTCTACAAGCATGTTACAGCCACCTGCTGCAAAGGTGTCAACATGTGACACTAATACCCCTATTTGGGTGCACATCAGGTTCTTCTGTCAGATGTATGGGGTTTTGGTAAAGCTAGAGAAGCAAGAGGATGGCTGATGTTTTGGTTGAGATTAGGCCTGAGCTTTTAAACAAAAGTTTACAGTAAAGGCTCAAGGGCTGGAGCTACCGCAAGACTTGCAGTTAGCTGCTAGCTGACTGCTGATGCAGGCAGGATAACTCAGTCCTCTGCTCAGCCCCCTCCGAGAGACATTGAGACACTGTCAAATAGCGCAGAGTGCACTGCTTCCAGAGACAGCCCTGTCCCTGCTCCTCTGCCAGCCAAGGTGCTCTTTGAGTCGCTCCCTGCACCTTCTCTGCTTGTTTTAACGGAACATTTGAACCTACACCTTAAACCAGTCTCAATTAAATGAACAGTTATAATAATTTACAACAGAACTGGTACAATTTACACAAGCAGAGGTCTGTTTTAAAACCATCAAGATATAATTGGGGCTTAGTAGATCAATCTCTGAAATACCTTTCAAAATTATACCAGAGAGTTTGCATGATCATCTTTTAATTGCTAGGATAACTAATTATGTCTGGTGCAAAAAACCCCCACACAGAGTAGCACTTTATATTTTCTATTACAGATACAGTGCAAAAGGAGAGAAAGACCAGCTCTTCTTGAACATTTTACCATCCTAACATCAAAGCTAGAGATGCCTTCCTTTCACCTAACTAGTCACCAGCGAAAGGAGGAACACACAACCTGTTAACAGCACCACAACTCTAACAAGGTACTGATAAGAGGCCCAGAAAATTAGTATCCACACCCCAGTAGAAATAACCGTAAGAATTTTTCAGTTCATTAGACCTTAATAGTGCCCTAACTTAGGGCAAAGGGCAATCCACATGTATTTACAGTTAACATTAATTTATCTGAAGGATAATTTTTATCTAATGAATACCCAGATTTTTTTCCTTGGTTAGTGTTTAAATACTCTAACCTCCATTTAGGATGTTCAGTATCTTTTCTTGTTCAGTGGAGCCAACAGTATCTTTGCTTCTTGGAAATTTATCTGCTTTTAGGGTTTCCTTCTTTAGCCACCTCTGTGCATCTTGATTATTTCATTAATCTTCGGTGGAAAAAAAAAATAGCTTTTTCTAAAATGCTGACAAAATGTATACATGATGTTTTTACAATTAAAAAAACCCAACAGATTTCCACTACAATCTTTTAATGTACAGTGGTCCTTTATCCACTGTGTAGCTCCTCTGTGAGGAAAGAGTTCTCCTGATTTCATTGCGGCTACTCCCAACCAAGAAGTAGCCTTCACTAAACTAGAATCATAGAATTGTTTAGGTTGGAAAAGACCTTAAGATCATCTAGTCCAACCATTGACCCTACTCTACCGGGTCTGCCACTAAACCATGTCTCTAAGCACCACATCTACACGACTTTTAAATACCTCCAGGGATGGTGACTCAGTCACCTCCCTGGGCAGCCTGTTCCAATGTTTGATAACTCTTTCAGTGAAAAATTTTTTCCTGATGTCGAGCCTAAACCTCCCCTGGCGCAACTTGAACCCATTTCCTCTTGTCCTATCACTAGTTACTTGGGAGAAGAGATCAGCTCCCATCTCACTACAACCTCCTTTCAGGTAGTTGTAGAGAGCAATAAGGTCTCCCCTCGACCTTCTCTTCTCCAGACTAAACAATCCTAATTCCTTCAGCCGCTCCTCATAAGACATGTTCTCCAGACCCCTCACCAGCTTTGTTGCCCTTCTCTGGACACGCTCCAGCACCTCAATGTCCCTCCTATACTGTGGCGCCCAAAACTGAACACAGGACTCGATCTGCGGCCTCACCAGCGCTGAGTACAGGGGCACGATCACTTCCCTAGTCCTGCTGGTCACACTATTCTTGATACAGGCCAAGATGCCATTGGCCACCTTGGCTACCTGGGCACACTGCTGGCTCATGTTCAGCCGGCTGTCCACCAGGACCCCCAGATCCTTTTCTGCCAGGCAGCTTTCCAGCCACTCTTCCCCAAGCCTGCAGCATTGCTTGGGGTTGTTGTGACCCAAGTGCAGGACCCGGCACTTGGCCTTGTTAAACCTCATGCAACTGGCTTCAGCCCATCGATCCAGTCTGTCCTGGTCTCTCTGCAGAGCCTTCCTACCCTCAAGCAGGTCAACACTCCCACTTAATTTGGTGTCACCTGCAAACTTACTGAGGGTGCACTCAATCCCCTCGTCCAGATCATCAATAAAGATATTAAACAAGGCTGGCCCCAAAACTGAGCCCTGAGGAACACTGCTTGAGACCTGCCGCCAGCTGGATTTAACGCCATTCACCACAACTCTCTGGGCTCGGCCATCCAGCCAGTTTTTAATCCAGTGAAGAGTATGCCTGTCTAAGCCACGGGCTGCCAGTTTCTCTAGCAGAATGCTGTGGGAGACCGTGTCGAAGGCCTTACTAAAGTCCAAGTAGACAACAGCCACAGCCTTTCCTTCATCCACCAGGCAGGTCACCTGGTCATAAAAGGAGATCAGGTTGGTCAAACAGGACCTGCCTTTCATGAACCCATGCTGGCTGGGCCTGATCCCCTGGTTGTCCTTCATCTGCCATGTGAGTGCACTCAGGATGAACACGTTCCATGACTTTTCCTGGCACTGAGGTCAGGCTGACAGGCCTATAATTGCCTGGATCCTCCTTCCAGCCCTTCTTGTAGATGGGTGTCACATTGGCAAGCCTCCAGTCATCTGGGACCTCCCCTGTTGACCAAGACCGCTGATAAATGATGGAAAGTGGCTTCGCAAGCTCCTCCGCCAGCTCCCCTCAGCACTCTTGGGTGGATTCCATCTGGGCCCATAGACTTGTGACTGTCCAGTTAGTGTAGCAGGTCACTAACTGCTTCCTCTTGGATTATGGGGGGATTATTCTGTTCTTCATCCCTGTCTTCCAGCTCAGGGGGCTGAATGCCCTGAGGATGACTGGTCTTACTATTAAAGACTGAGGCAAAGAAGGCATTAAGTACCTCAGCCTTCTCCTCATCCTTTTTGACAATCTCCCCCTCCGCATCCAATAAGGGGTGGAGATTCTTCCTGGCTCTCTTTTTGTTGTTAATGTATTTGTAAAAACCCTTTTTGTTATCTCTTACGACAGTGGCCAGATTAAGTTCTAGCTGTTCTTTCACCTTTCTGATGTTTTTTCTGCATGACCTAACTAGATCCCTATACTCTTCTTGCGTTGTCTGCCCCTTCTTCCAAAGGTGGTAAACTCTCCTTTTTTTCCTGAGTCCCAGCAAGAGCTCCCTGTTCAGCCAGGGCGGTCATCTTCCCCGCCGGTTCATCTTACAACTCATGGGGACAGCCTGCTCCTGTGCCTCTAAGACTTCCTTCTTGAAGAATGTCCAGCCTTCCTGGACCCCTTTGCCCTTCAGAACTGTCTCCCAAGGGACTCTCTTAACAAGTGTCCTGAACAGGCTGGAGTCTGCCTTCTGGAAGTCCATGGTAGTGGTTTTGCTGACCCCCTTCCTTACTTCACCAAGAATCAAGAACTCTATCATTTCATGGTTGCTAAGCCCAAGACGGCCTCGGACCACGACATCACCCACCAGATCTTCTCTATTTGTGAGCAGCAGGTCTAGCAAGGCACCTCCCCTGGTAGGCTCACTTAGCAGTTGTGTCAGGAAGTTATCTTCCACATGCTCCAGGAATCACCTAGCCTGTTTCCTCTCTGCTGTGTTGTATTTCCATCATATGTCTGGTAAGTTGAAGTCCCCCAAGGGCTGGGGATTGTGAGACTTCTGTCAGCAGCTTGTAGAATGCTTCGTCTATTGCTTCATCCTACTAGGATGATCTATAACAGACTCCCAGCAGGATATCTGCCTTGTTGGCCTTCCCCCTCATCCTTACCTGTAAGCACTCGACCTCGCCTTCACAGTCATTGAGCTCTATACAATCAAAATGACTGCTTAAGGGTCTGGTTTTTGAACTGCAGGTCCGAGGAGGGTTGGGCTGGAGAGCTCCATCATCCTCCTGACGGAGCAGACTCCACAGAAGAGGCATTATCCCGCTTGCAGAATTGACCTAGCAGGTTGGTACAAGTACAGAGCCCACAGAGAGAAGTCCTGTAGCCATCCTAGGAGTATTTGCTGTATTTCTTCATCAGTAGTAACAACCAGCACTTTCCTTTTCAATTTCAACCATTGATAACATCTTACCTTTTTTCTTCGTATCTTCTTGTCTTGAAGGAGAATCTTTTCCTCCTCCCTCCAAATCAAGCCTAAATCTATTTAAGGTGAAAAAAGAGAGGAAGGAAAACCAAAAAGAAACAAGAATATAGCCAACCTTTTTAATTAGAGTATATTGTACTTCCAAACTGGATACACTAGAAATTGGCAATGCAACATAAGATGCAAAGGAATATACCAGTTACTGTCAAAATGACCCTGTACAGCCTTATAATGCAAAAAGCTTTATACAATACAAATTTTTATTAATGTACACAAACCTTGACAGAATTATATTTGAACATAATACAACAAGTAAAAAAGAAAAAAAAAGAAGAAAGAAAAAAGTGCTGAGAAATTTAACTGAATTGCCAAATGGAAAAACACGCTAGCTTTCATTAGAGAATGCATAGTGAAAACCAGTAAGAAATTACCTTTATGGTGGGGGGAAATTTATCAGAACTGTTGGTCATTAGTCTGTAGGGGAAACCTCTGGAGAACATTCCTTTCTTTAGCCTTGAACTACAAACCAATTATTTTAATATGCATGAGCTCTGATAAATACTGTATTTTTTTTCTTAAAAAAATAAGAACCTCCTAACACACTTTTCCTTACAGAGAAAACTTCTATAACTTGCCAGAAAGAATTAATTTATCCTTTCCAAAGTGCTAAACAAATTTCCCAGGTACGTTAAACATTACTATGTCAGATACTGGTACAGTGGAACATTGTTGAACACGTGGCGCTCACATGCTGACAGCTCATTCTTGGAAGTTCCAGCCCTATTTAAACTGCCGTTTGGTTTACATGAAGTGTCCTACTAATATTCCTACTTCTTCCTCCTAGACAGCTGTACTTTACCTGTCGATTTGAAAAATAAGCTTTTTGATTTGGAATTGTTTGCTCTTCTATGGTGGGGTCAGAGATATATGCATTGAGTGTATTTTAAAGAACTGGTATAATTTCTGGATGCAGATTGCATATTTTATGCTGTCAAGATACTCAAATTTTTATGCTTTGAGTGTTTACTGATACAGCATTGTCTATTTTGTCTGTAGTGCGGGGGGATGGGGGGGTGTTACCAGGGGTTCTGATGGAGTGAAGCATGGCAAACAAGGCCCTGAGTTCCGTTAGGTTGTTTACAAAGGCTTGTACATACTTTGGAACAGATGGCTTTTCTTTACTGCGTAGACAGACAGAACTGCCACATGCTCATTAGAACCAAAACTGTCTGCTGGAATGTAAACAAAATGGTGGGACTTCTCGGTCCTTTAATTAATAATTCCAAATGATAACCTGCTACCATTTTGGATATTTCCCCCTTGTAAATAGCTTCCAGTATGTTAAGAGGAGTGCACAGATTAAGATGTCCTCCCTGAACAGGAAGAGTTTGGTCATGACAGTGGAGAATGTTTGGCCATGTCAGTGCAAAACAAATGTAGAAATCTTGCAAATAGGTTAAATGATGCAAGTTTTGCATCAAAAAAGTTCATTTAAGAACTAATGAAGACTGAGTTACATTTCTAGTTGTGCATATGGCTAAGAGCCCTTGTGGACCAGAAATGCCTTCCTGAACTGGGGTGTTGCTTGAGTGCTGTCACGAACAAGGGCTTGGCTCCAGCTGGCCTGTCGGATCCCCCCCCATCCCACAGCAACCTGCAGAATTTCCTTCAGGACACCACGAGGGTGGGTGGATAGCATGTTAGATGAGACTCAGGGCACCTCCTACAGTGGCTTGGCCAAGGGACAGAGAGGGGACTCTGACAAAAGCTAAGTCAGACATTTCTAATACCTGGTCAAAGACAGTGAGATCTGAATCCAAGAGACACCATGGGAAACAATAATCCAGTAAAAAAGCATTCCTGTTAGTCACACGATAATTTTGAAATGTTTCATATTTTATACTTCCAATTGTAACGCAGAGTATTTTTAATCCTGATCTTTCTTCCTGGATATTAAGTTGTCTAAGAAACACAAATCAATTAAGTCGGTTAGCTTCTCTTAATTTAAGATCACTCTTGGCATTTTGAGATTAACAAAGGTTACACAACCAATCCGCAGTTGCTTCTTCCTGCAATAAAGTGCTACATATAACATGTCATTTTAATGACCATAAGTAGGAGCGTTAAATAAGTATAAAGTTAGCTTCCTAGCAGTGTACACTCTATCTGCCATTAACAAAAAGGAATAAACTATTACTAATAACATGGAGGGTATTGATAGGACTATAGAATTTGCAAGTACAATTGAAATACTGAGGGTATAAAAGAGAACTGTATGGTTCAAACAGCATCTTTTTATAGCTTTATATTTCAAAGAAGTTACTGGTACCCTTTCAAATAAACAGTCGTCTTACCTTCAGCCCACAGATATTTTTTCCTTTTTTTTTTTTTTTTGCAAGTGAGAAACAAACTAGTGCAAGACTAAAGCACTGTGCAAAACTGCCTTTTTTTTTTTAGTCTGAGTATTTATACCCAGAATTTATCCATACCCTTTTTTTTTAATCCCCTTGTTGGATTTTTTTCCACCATAGAATTCTAGTTATACAAGTTGTTCCTGCAAACTAAAAGGTAACCACTGCATAATACAATATATATATAATATTTATATGCCCTTTTAAAACAAAAGATGTATGCTATGGCCCAAACGCAGGTGTTTGTTAGACCTGTGTGACAGTTAAGAATTGGGCCTGCTGTGTGGGTGTGTAGACTGCACACACTGCATGTGTGTGTGTGTACATACACAAGCTTTTCATTGCCATACTTTGATCCTGCAGTGCTGAAAGCAACTTTTTCCTCATCAGTTCTACCCCAAATCTTCAAACCTTGACAACTGAGTACAAGGCATCAAACAACTAAAGGAAGCTGCAAACCGCATTGAAATAATACACCAATCCACCCTGAACCAAGCGTTACTCCTTCCACAGCTCTACAGTTCAGGGGGAGACAGGGGGAAGGGAGGGAGCGAGTGTGTGAAAAGGAGAAATGAATAATAATTAAATAAGCCAATACAAGGGATGTGCAAAAGCAATGTCATGGGCACGCTACAAGTAGACTCTCTTTCACGCACCCGCACGCACACAAAGCCCAAAAATAAAATGCATCAATATGTAATCTTACAAGTGCTGATTGCCATTAAGGACACTCTTTTTCAGCTTAACAAGACAAAATAGTTTCTTAGATAAGAGTACTGGGAACATGCCTCTGAAGGTAGAAGTATGCAGTAGGTCACCTCTTGAAGATTTAATAAAGCAGCTTTCATGTCAATGCGATAAGTATACACACAGAGCCATTTTCTAAACCTTACTAATGATATAGTACAAGTGTTCGTTACCTCTTCGGTCTACGTTTTGCAGCAATGTATACCTGCTGGGTTTGTTGGGGTATTTTTGGTACAGAATGTAACTGCCCTCAGACAGTTTCTGCCCTTTCTGTTAGTCCAAGGTAGGCAAGGAAGGAGTGTTTAGGTGAAGAGGCACCTCCTGGTGCAGTCTGAGGTCTGGGTGGATGGAATGTGAGATCATAGTGGTTTTTGGGGAAAAACATTGTTAAAGGAATAAGGTGGGCAAACTCTGAGTTCCAATATTTATCAAAGCACAGGGAAGTGCCGTTGATGGCCAAGGCTTTCACTGCCAAGTTTGGCTGTGCCCCGCTGCCATGTGCAGCTGACATAGCCACTGTTTGCAGAGCCTGGGAGGCAGACATAACTGAGAGGGGTGACAGGAGGTTTCTGGAGCTGTTCACTGGTAGGAGTGGACTGGCTTCCTTGGAGGTTGAATACTGGCCCTTCTTCTCCTCTTCGGAGCAGTCCCCGTTCTGGTGCTTCTTCACGTGGCGGCTGAAGACAAAAGGGTGGGTGGTCTTGAACAGGCACTCGTCACAGCTGAAAGTCTGGCGTGGAGCATGCTTCAGTTTCTTGTGCAAGTTGAGATTGTCTTTGCGTTTGCAGCTGTAGCTGCACTGGTCACAGTGAAAAGGGCGCTCACCGGTGTGGACACGCACGTGTTCAATCAGCTTGTTGGCGGTCTTGGACAGGTAGCCACACTGGTCACACTTGTAATGGTTGCCAAGGCGGTGTTCTCGGATATGCATCTCCAGCTCCAGCTGATTTGCTTTCACTGTCTGGCAAATCCGACACTTGTACTCCATCTTGTAGTGAGTCTTCAGGTGGCACTCCATTGCTGCAGGGCGGTTAGTGGAGTAGATGCAGAATGGGCACCTGGCAACACAGCAAGGAAAGGCAAGGACAGAGAAAAGAGAAGTCACTCAGCTTGAAGACCTGCATTCCTGGTTTAACCCTGTCACTCAACCCCTCTCTGACCTACTAAAGAGGAGAAAAAGCCACTTCATTCTCCCTGTAAAGCCTCTTTTGAATACTTGGTTCACCTTGACATGTCTCTACTTAGAGGAGGTTTGCCCATTTAATGGTAGTAGAGCTCACACATTCCTAGGAAAACACTCTGAAGGAGCATCCCTTTAATCTTCTGGCTTACCTTGATGGGGAAGATTCTGCAAAGCAGGCCGGTTGGTGCAGAGTGGGTGACTGATTCACAGGTACTTTGTGTAACGACATTCCTAGTGTTTGCACGAAGTCACTTTGGCCATTTTTTCCATTAAGAAGTGGTTTAAAGTGAGTGTTTACAGATGAGTATGAAAGCAGCTGTTTAAGTAAAGATGGAATAAACTTGTAATACCACATGTACAGCAAAAGCTTAGGAAATTCCTTTTATGTGACCTTGAACAATAAGCTTGCTGGGTATCCTGCTAGAAGCAGCTGAAAGCGTCTGTTAGGATGACTCGTAGGGATTCCCATTTCTGGTAGATGAGCTAGCCCAGCTCAAAGGGGGTGTGTGTTTGGCAGTGTTTGCCTACAGCCGCCTCTGCCATGGCAGGAATTGTTCCTGTGTAGGAACAGGATGTGGGCTCTGCTTACTCACAGCAGCAAGCGTCCGGACCGGGGTGGACGTGGCAAAGGGCCTCACCCATGGTTCCTGGACCAGGAAGGACTGAGAAGGCTGGAGGAGGGAATCTTAAAAGCTTGAAAAGAAGCCTGAGCTGAACAAGCCCGGACACCAACAAACCCAAAACACACCCGCTTTTGCTTTATGTAGCTGAGAGGAAGTTGGTGAGGACAGCCAGGGATCTCTGCTGTATTAAACAAAGCATGCTCCCTTCCAGATCTAACTGGTGAGCTAAAACAGCAGGTCTAGGTAAGAAGATACAACTAAGGCACCTGGCTACTGTCTTACAGACACCTCTAGCTGCTCCTGATCTGCATTCACTGTTTAGCAGGTCTGCCAATTGTGTTCTAGCATTTCAGATCATTTCTAAGCAGAGATCCTCTCTCTCCATGTGTGTTTTACCTTCCTACAACTGGTTGCACGTACAGGTTTAATATTGAGAGACTTCGGAGCACGCGAGTAATACAGGAGGACAAACTGATACTAAGACATCCAGACACTTTTCCTGATGCGCATCAAGTACTCTGATCCAGAGAGGGAGCCTGGCATTGAGGCTGCTAACGTGATTGGCTCTATTGCAACAGAGGACTCAGCTGTCTATGCACACATACCTCTCCTGGGCTGGGTGCTCTCTGGATCAGAATCTCAGATTTTGACCTGGAGCTGGAGAAATCATGTTTTTTTCTCTTCCCCCACAGCAAACAGGAGACAGAAAAATACAATTTACTTAGACCTCTTCAGGCTCTTCTGGATGCCTTAAAAAAAAATAAATCAGAGCTTTTTCTTAGGTCCAGCTTTCAAGGTACCTAATTATTACTTGAGTTGGGCAGGAATAACTTATGTAGACTGAGAAGCCCATTCTGTCAGGAAGGTCTGAGTCATAGGTCATGGTTTTTCCTTGGTAAATAGAACAGATTCTGTGTAGCTTAAACCCAAAGTGCATTAGACAACTGGTCTGTATGTCCAAGACAGACATGCCGTCGTTCTGGCACACTACTTGTTTCTCAATCTGGTCTTCTTCCCAGTTTCAATCGTCACATCTCAAGTGACCACAGATCCCAGTTCATGGGACTACTGAGCTGGAGACCAGATGCTGCCTGGCAAACAGAACCAGTTTTCAAAAACTGCAGTGCAAAGTGATAGAGCTACTCGTGGTAACATTAAATGCGGTGTGCTCGTCATGTGACGGTTACAGTGCACTGAAAACATTAGTATGCTTAGCAAGAGCAACAGAAGCAGGGAGTCCTGTGCTGAACCTTAGCTGGGCTCGAAGTGGTTCCAGCCTCTCTTCCTGCAGCAGCTGGAACAAACAGAGACCAGGGACGTGCATCTTGCATAACGTCACATTGCCTGCCCATAGAGAGCAAGCATATGGCCCCAGCAGTCACTCCTTCCCTCAGGGGTCCAACTTTGACATAAGGGCATGCTCATTCTCTAGAAACACTGCTCTGCACCAACAGGCCTTAAAGGACACCACCTTAGCCAAAGCCAAAGGGCTTTTTTCTTAAAAGAGTGTATTACTTGTTACGTGTTAATTTACACAATAGTGATCATTCTGGGGCATGCAAACCAAAGCAGAAAGCATCAAAGATATTAATTCTTGGAGAGGACTGACTTTGCATTAGAGTCTACAAAGGTTATAACCTTTAAGGTTATAAGTTCATACCTAGTTGCAGAGACTATACAGGGTTTAGTTTCTTTGAGCCAGGTGCAGAACGAAGCCTGTGCTGTGTGCTCTCCTTTGCTCTGTTGCCTTGAAAAAACCCCCTCATAGTTTGCCAACATCTCTGTGTAGTGCTGCCTCATTCTCTCTAGGACCCATCACACACTGTCTCCTATTTGACTTGAAAAGGGAAAGGACCATAGTTTGTTACAGCTCTAAGAGCAGTGGATACTACATCTGCTGCTAGGTTACTGATCTGCTATAGTGATGCAAGCCTACACTAAAGGACTGCACTTGGGTCACCTAAATAAAAGGAAGCTCCAAATCTGGATTATCAGACATTTAACTAACCCTTTCTAATTTACTTCTTTTCATCCTATCCCCACAGTATTAGAGGTGCTTAACACAGTAAAAGTTTGTGTACTTGCTTTCCTTACTTGAGCCCACCGGTGGGGACAGTGTGGCATTTCTTGTGCTCCAGTAATTGTTCAGGTGTCTTCATGAACTTGTGGCACACATCACACTCAAACATCCGTGTGATGAGGTGGATTTGCAGATGGCGCTCAAACATATTTTTTGTTTTGCAGACAAAGTTACAGAAAACACATTCAAAGCCTGAAAAATAAAACAGGAAAATGTATTCCTTACATTATGGCCAGATCAGCTGTATAAAAGGTGACAGTTTGTGTTTGTTTAAGAATGTTTTACCTTTCTCTGACTTCTCTTCAGTGTTCACTGAGGTCTGACTACCAGGCACTACAGAAATGACTAGCAGGTTGTTTGAACCCTTGTTTTTGGGGGTTATATCTGCATCTTCTTTGCTGTTGGCAGAGTCACTCAGTGCTGACAGTGAAGATGAAGATGGACTGTTAGATTCACTGGGTGTCTTCCTCTCTTCAGCTGAAAAACAGGAATAAAGAGCAATAACTAGTATAGCAGATCAGATTGAATCTCAATGCTCCCGTTTTAAATTTCAGGAAAAATATTTATATTTAAAGTTAATTCAAACATGCTTATAAACAAGTCTGAAATTAATTGATCTGTTCAGATCATAGTTGCACCTTTTTATTAGCGTTTACAACAGTACACCTCTCAGTTTATCCTAGAATTGAGTCTCTCTGTAATGGCAGTGGAAGGAAGCATGCAACTCTACCTCATTACAAGGCTGAAAAAATCCCAAGAAAACACTTTGATTAGTTCAGAGTTCAAAAAACAATGAAGAACTTGTCACTTAGAAAGGAAACAGAGCTTCTGCAGGTTTGGGGTGGGGAAACCAAAAGTGTCTACTTGTCCAAGCTAAACTTCCCCCACCTTTCCATTCATGTGGGTCCAATAGGTAAATCTGGGAGGAAGGGCAAAGGAGAATAACTTCACTCATTGTACTGAGGGGCACGCTCAGTAATGATTGTAAGAGAACACAGCGTGGTCTCAAGATTTATCTGTTTTTATTAGGACCTCTTATTGAAGATAATGAATTAAAACCCCCATTATTTAACTGAATGGGCTGAAGCCCATCAGAGTTTCCTTATATGTGCAATAAATGTACGAAGTTCAAATCCCAAACCCTATCACACACTAGAAATGAACAAGAGTGAGAGTTCTCGTATGAGAACTGCCATGAGCCAACGAGGAAAGGATGGGCAAATTATTACCTCTTGGCTTAATCAGAGCTGTGTTAAAAAGAGACTTTACTAAAACTTCATGTTCTCTATGTGATAAAGTCCCCTGATCAAAGGCTTCTGCAAACACCAGTACCTATGTGCCTAGCTTTAAACTGATGACCGGCACCTTTAAGTCTAAGATAAAAATGTAGGAATGCACTAATGAAATCTGATGACCCAAGCTGTCAATAGGGAGGATGACTGGGATGTCAGACAGAAAGAGGCACTGACCTTGGGGACCAAAGTAATAGAAATGGAATGAAATTTAATAGTACCGAGTACAAGGTTATGACCTGAAGGGCCAGTAACAAGAATTTTTGCTACAAATGAGGGGTGCTTAAGTTGGAAACAGTCAAAGAAAATAAAAGAAGAATTTGAGCAGAACATGGGATGAATATGAGCAATCAGGGTGGGGTAGCCTTCAAGCAATCTGATCAGAGAATATTATTGTGTGAGCTATTCCCAGTAGCTGCTGCTGTTTTACACTGCCACCACTACTTATTTCATTTAACCGTGCACAGCTGTGATTGCATATGTTGAGAGCAGGCGTTCTAACAAGAACATATGTAATGAGGGATTGGTACACTGCGAAAACTGTGTTTCATATAAGAAAAGGCTCACTGTACATTTAGAGGGGAAAGGGTGGTTCTCCATAAATACACTAAGGGAATAAATCCTGTGGAAGGAGGGAAGAAAGTGGAGGGAGCAAGAGGTAGACTACTGTTTCAGATAAAGGACAGTTCTGGCACAAGAACAACGTATGTGTATTCTGATTATCAGTAAGACACATGCTGGAAATACTGTTCTTTAATGCAGGAAAACCTGCAACTGCCTGTCTGTAGAAGTAGTTGGTTTAAAACAATTATACTTGTTTGAAGACATACGCCAACATCCTTACAAACAGGCCTTTTATGACTTGGTAACATCACAGGATAAGGGACTGGAGTCAAGCGACCCAGAAAATCCATTCTATTTTTTACTCTCTGTATTTGCCATATGTGTAAGCATTTGGCTGAATCGCCAGCTGAATGGCTCAGTTTGACAGGGTGAAGGAAGAACAAGGGGGTTTTTGTCTTTAAAAGACAAGCAGCAGCTCCAATCTTTTAGACATGATAGGAAGATACAGTAGAGTACAGCTGTTTTGAGCTCCGAGGCAAGCTTTTCACGTGGCTACAGGTGGCATTTCTCATTTGTCTTGACTTCCTTTATATGAAGTAGAGTTAGATGCAAACACCTCAGATAGCAGGGAGTAGTGCTGAGAGCTATGCTGGCATAAAACCCCTAGAGAGATTTCCAGTAGTTTGTATTTCTGTAGTTACATTTAACTTATGTATCTGTGAGAACACACAACTGCATTCTTCTCTTCCTTCTTCTCCACCCCTCCCTGTTTCCCCAATTTTATTCCCGGTCAGAGAGGAAAAGCAATTTAGCAATGGAAAAATTATGCTGGATGCAATTCAGGTTCAGTACTGTCAACACAATTGTTAGTAATTTGTGGCAGCAAAAGAGAAGTTAAATTAATTAAAAAAGAGAAATAAATTAATAGGATTCCAGTTTTTCTTCTCCTCAAATTATGCCAGACTTCATTAGTTGGATTAAGCATATGGAGTCTGAAAACTGCTATTGCTCTTATCTTTGGCTATTAAGTGAACAGGACCAGGGAAAGAACACATGACGACTTCTGTTATTTAATATAAAGTTACGTTTATGGTCTTGCTGAATCACAGTGTCAACTAAACATCAGTGTGAAATTCCAAACTGAGAGACTGTGGAGGCAAACACAGCGAAGAGCAAAGCTCAACATATTGTGTATTTCAAACTTACAGCCAGGTATGCACAATTAGCACTCAAAGTCACCTTATCATCGCTAAAGTCAAACCAGGATTTTGATGAAATAGTAAACCAGTCAGAAAAACAAAGTATGCTGACTTCAACAGGGGAGGGGATTGCGGGGGATAAGGGGAATAGGAAGAAGTAGGGCTAAGTAGTCCTTCATTTATTTCGCTAAGCTTGAAAATTGATCCGCACTACCAGATTATTTGCCTGGCTGGAGTCCAATTCACTTCAACTTTGAGAGATCAGGCCTTAATTAGCAAGCGTTTCAGTGAAAGTAGAGTGCTAATGGGAAGTGTGAAGGTTGCACCTAAAAAGCAAGGAAGAGAGAGATCACTGCAGCTGGGAGAGAGGGATCATCACCTGTGTGCTTGCTGTTGACATGAGCCTTCATATCTGCCTCTTCCATAGTGACAAAATCGCATGCTGTGCAGCAAATGGAGAACATCCACTGCTCTTTATCCACATGGAGGGACATATGACTGACAAACTGGACATTCATCTCCGTCTCAAACCCACACACATGACAGCTGCAGGCAGAAGGGAATTCCAGAGTAAGAAGCATTAAAAAACACGCCACAGACAGAAGCATATTGCCTTTCCCTGAATTTGCAAGAAAAAAAAAACCTCACTGCACAGATTTCTTCTCTTCCTCAGTGTTAAATGTTCACTGCAAAATTCTTTTGTCTGCTGAACTGCCTTTGAACTGATGGCCATGCCAACGTGATTAAGAGCAGGCACAATACAACAATCCTGTACATGCTATAATGATGCTAAATAATCATAAAGTTAATTAAAAACTACAGATTCCAGATGCTGCGCATCACCTAGCTGATTCCTTTGGGCAATAAGAGGCATTGCAGCCTTGCCAAGATGTTTAGTACGGCTGATACACTGACAAACGGAGAGCTTGCTGCACACTCCAGGAGTTATTTTCAAGCCCTGGAATGGTTCCCATGCCAAACTGGGATCTTGTGCAAAACTGCCTGGCAGTTTCAGTGTAAGCAAGTAAAAATGGGTTCAAACATTTCTTATGCTTGACTGGAAAACAGCAGTCATCAGCTATGCAAATAATTAGCAGGGATACAGATTTCACAGCCAGTGCATAAACAGAGTGATATTGAGAGGCAATGGAAAGGACCCTTTAATTTAACTTTCTTTGCAGAGTCCTCCTCTTGCTTTGATTAGGCCATTAACATCTAAAACAAACCAAAAACATTTTAAAAGGCATATACTCTAGGGCACTATTTTGCTTTCCCAGGGGGATGGACTAGATAATCTAATCCAGCAGGTCTCATTTATTTCTTACTTCTATGATTTTGTAATTAAATCTGCTCTTGGCACTTTGACTAAAAGTAAGAGTGATGTGGTAATCTGCTTGGCCACTGGAGTGTATATCACAGTTTGCAGAGCACACAACAGTGCATACAACATGGAGAATGTCCCAATATGCATTTTATCTGGGTAATTCCTTTTAATTTTTCAGGCAAATTCTCCTAAAGGTTTTCTTTCTTTCATCATGTTGGTCACTGAATGTATATACCTCTAGCAAATGGAGGAAATATGTATATCAATATAACAATTCTTATTATGCTTTACTATATTTGATTTCATAGATTTGGCTGAAAGCAATGGAGCTGTCAGAGGCACCTGGAAGCACAGTGCTTTAGATTTGCCATGAATCTGTGTACACGATGGGATGTTTCCAAACACAAAACTTAAATGAACACTGCATAAAAAGTTAAAGAGACTTCTAAGAGCCCATCTGCCTCACAAAGCTTTAAAAAAAAAAACCCCAAAAAACAAAAAACCAACCCCACACCAAACCCCAGAGTCTTTCCCAATGGCTAACCAAGTCAAACAGCATGAGGCAGCCAGCTGGGTTTTGCTGCTTCACCTAATCAGATGTGGGCAAGACAAATACTTTCATCACAGTTCCACCCTGCAACACCAGAAGGGTGGCTCTGTAACATGTCCTTAGCGGGCAGATAAGACATTCAGATTCCAGTGCCTGGTGCACAGCCTTTGTCTGGGTCCTCACCTGTAGTAATAAGGGTGCTTCTTCCCATCACTGCCTTCAGAAGTGACAGCGCTGACAATGTCCTCAGTGTCTGTACTCACCAGCTTCACAGAATGGACGGTCAGGTGCTGGTTCAGATTAGCACGGCACTTAGCAGCATAGGGGCACAAGTGGCATTTGTATTTTCTCTCTTCTGAAAAAGAAACAGAAAACCTTTAATGTACATTTCATTTTGAAGCAAGCTATTTTTAAAGCTGCCAATAACCAAGAATGCATTCCTTTGGGTTTCTCTGAGCAGCTTTCAGAATGAGGTACTTTGGAAGCTCGACATTTTGGAAACTTATAGGAGTTCACAGCAGTTACTCAGAAAAAAAAACCCCAAACTAATTTGGAAGTAGTTTAGGGCCAGTTTTCTTAACTTGCTCTACCATTTGCAGTCAGATAATACAAAATGTTATAAACTGGAAAACTGGGGCAACTGCTGCTATGAGAGCTGCAGCACAGCCAGTAGAGAAACAGGTCAATAATCTACAACTACTTCCTTTACCTAGCATCTTTTATTTGATTTTTGGGTCCAGTTATTCTTGAGGTTGCCCATGTGATCACTTGCAGAGAGTTGATGGTTGATGATTTTGTATTAAAATCTGAGGGTGGGGAGGAAAGGGAACGCTGTATCATTAGGCCAGTTCAGAATGCAAACTAATGAAAGAAACTCACTCAAAGAACAGTTGAAGAAATTAAACAAATTCATCATGCATTTCTGATGCTTCACAACTTAAACAATTTAAAATAAAAATGATTTCCTTTTAAGTTAAACATTTCCAAATCCTGGCCGCATATTTTTCATATCTGCCAGGCTTTATTTTGCAGTGAGTTGATTAAAATAACCAAATATTACATCAGCTTTTACAACCTTTCCCTTTGAGGAGCTGCTGCTCCACATTTGAAATATAATGCTACAAGTGTTAGGGGAAAGGTATTCAACAGAGCAGCTTAGGACTAAGAAAACCCCGTGACGCCACAGAACAGAGCATTTGAACCTTTTCAGCATGGCTCTACTAGATGGTACAACATACACTGGCATTACACCAACAGTATTTTTCAGCACTACATCAGAAATTCTTGCTTTCAAGTCTTATTTTGTGCAGTGCACCTCAGCAGGCTGACAAGGTGCATCTTCCATATAAAAACTCTGTTAGTCTCAGTTGATTTGAAGCTGATTCACTTTAAGAAAGTTGGTATGGGGTAGAACAGCCCCTGTTCCTCTCAGAATAACTGGATGATGAGAGCAAAGGTGAATGACAAATATTAAATCCTTTCAGTTTCACCAGATCTGAAACACCAAGGCCAAATCTTTTGTTGTTTGGTGGCATTTAAAAAGGTCATCAGATGAATGTAAGAAAGGCTTTCTTCAGAACTCCATTGACAGGCTTGGTTAACCAGTTGATATCTACAGGCTGGTCTACCAGAACCTGGACAAACTTGAATTTACACATTTCGTAAAGATAAATTACAAGTAGGCTGTAAAGAAATAAAATGTTAGTTAACTCGCTGAACACCACTCTGACGTTCTATCCTGTTTCTGCACTTGGCTCTGCTCTAAGTGCAAGGAGCTGAGGATGGCCCACACATTCTTCTGCTTACCTTCTTCCCCCTCCACTTAAACAAACCACGAGGAACACACGGATTTCCTCAGTGCTGTAAGAGAAAGCATCAGCTTACCTGTGTGCAGTGAGAGATGCCGGGACAGAGTCTGCTGTCTACCAAACACTTTTCCACACACGTCACAGGGAAAGAGCTGGTCGTTAAATTTCCAAGATGGCAATCCATTTCCCACCTCCAGCCCCAGCTTTTCTGTTTCTATGCCAAAAAACACATAAACAGAAAGCAATATTTTAAGAACTCTGAAGACTTGCAGATTTCATTCAGTAGAGTCCTGTAGGTGTCATATAAAATGTAACACCTCAGCTGCATGCTGTGTGATCTGGCACAAGTTCACGTAAAAAGGAAACTCCCAATGATGGAAAGGAAATTAATCCTTCATACAGCATCTTTCATACGTACTCTAAAGCAGAACACTTAGTCAAAGTATTCCAGACACAGACATATTCAAAGAGTTAAACCAGATTACGTAAAGAGAAAGTCAAGAGTGAGCAGGGGAAAGCATTAACCTCTAATTCTGGTTTTGTGGAGAGACCACTCCTTTGGCTTTTTCAATCTCCCACCTTTGGCTGGCGCCTGAAGAAGGCCTGGTCTGAGATGGTGGTCTGTTTTACACTGGATTATTATTCATGGCTGAAGGAAGATTTCCAAACAACACAGGAATTTTTCTACATGAGCAGTCTTACATTGAAGGAGAACAGAAAATTGCTCAAACAGTAAACCAAGAGGACACAGAATGCTAATGAGTTAGTGGCATCCGGGGTAAGATCTACACAGCACCTGCTGTCCTCAGGCATCAAAATCTCCAGCTTAGAGGGCCGCCCATTGAAAAACTGAGACCCAGAGCGAGCTGTTATCTTTAAAGAAGTGTTTTTAATTGTTTCAGGAACAGAGAGAGTCGGCCATACAAAAAAGAAACTCCACACAGCATAAAACACAGACATGAAGGCACTCTGTAAGGAAGTAGAGAGAAAAGGACTAGGAATGAGGAAGAGAAAGAAAGGTACACAGTGCTTCAAGAAGTTAAAAGCAGGGCCAGTTTTGATCTGAACAGAAGGGAGCAGAGAGCCCATGGAGACTGGGGACAGCAGTGATACTACTTAGCTCAGTAAGAGAAACAGTATCAGCAAGCCTTGCGCAAAGAAATACTATCTGCAAAGGTCCTGTTGCCTGAGGAGAAGGGACCGCTGTTGTAAGAGGTGCACAAAACTGCAAGGGTACTCAGCGGCTTTCCAAATACAACAGCCAGTGGCAAGGGGGCTTGGTTTAAGACTTAGTTCTGGTAAAAGACTTTCTATTTCCACTGGAATGAAAGATGCAACGTGCAGAGCACCTTTCTCTAAACCGACACTGCCTGTGGGATTGTTGCCCAGAACTGGCTCCACCAGTCTATGCTGTGATGGAGGAAAACCATTTGGCTGGGATTTTCAGGTAAACGGGAGGAGACGAGCTAAGGACAGGAGTACAAAAACATCTTATTGAGCGTAAATTACTATCATGGAGGTTGGCACAAACCAGCAAAATCTTCATCTGATGAAGCACCGAGGATTAAACACCTCCCTTCTACAGGAAACCTCTCACTGACAATCACCTACTACTGAAATTTGACTGCCATATCTGAAAGAGTCTCTGCTTCACAGATAGGTGTCCAGGTGGCTCCACTGTGGTTTAGGCAAAGAGCTGTCAAATACTGTAGTTAATTTAAGCAGTAATAAAAACAATGCCCCATTTGGGGCAGAGATTCCACATAGCAATCTCGTCAAGTCTAGGGATGGTCATACTTGCTAGCCCCTTTTCAGCTGCTGTTACTTTCTCCTCTAACCCTGTAATATGTACGATATTCAGCACACCAGAGGAGTTACGAGGCACCTCTGAGTGCTACCACCCAACAACACATTTTTCTTAAAAGAATTTCTAGTTAGAGAACAAGTTCTGCCTATTCAAAATAGTCATTTTGTGAAATTAAAAAGGAAGACCCCCCCCATCCCCTAAGGGCTGTGACCTTTAACCTCCAAGAACTTCAATAAAGAATGATTCTTTTTGTTACTATCCTTGAGTTCAAAACAATGGGAAAATCTGACTCTGTACTAATGCTACAGATATTTTAGCAGAGCTTTTTGAGTACATAATCAAAACAGTGCTTCAAAAGAGGAATATGGTAATAATTATAAGAGAAGGTCACAAGGGTGTAGGTTGCTTCAATATGGTCACAACAAAAATGAATTAATTGGGACACATACCAAACAAGCAGGCTCAATTAAGTAAATAAGTCTCTTAACACTTCACTTCAGCATTAGTCATCATCTCTCTTTTATCTCTTCAGAAGGAGAAATATCATATCCTCTTCCCTATGGTGGATTTATAGCTATCAGTTCTGGGAAGCTCATGGGAAGCTGGAAAAATAGCAGCTTTCTGATTACCTTGAGCTGGTAAAAGCTAGTCCTTTGCAAAGCAGTTGCACATTTTTAATTGATGCAAAAGAGGATACTGGAGGTGTTTTGAAAGTACCTCCATTTACTTTAAAGATTTATTCTTGGAGTCCTAACTACAGTGCTTCTTTCTTCTCATTTGACCGAATCTTCACTCTGTAGCAAAGTGCTTTTTCTACTCAGCAAGCTTCTTAGCTTGTTCATGGCAAACCAGAGTTGGTCTCTGGTGCAACAGGAGCCTGAGCACTTTGTGGAAGGTTTCTCAGCTCCAAGGGAAACCAGCTACTTCCACCCACCTTACCCTCTGGGCAGCTTTGTCTGCCACCTGGAAACTGGAGCTCTGTGTCCATACAGTGGTCCAGAAATCTTCCCAGAGCATACCCAGCAAGTGACCTTGCCAGTGACCTGAAGAATCAGGTGAGTGAACATCCACATTCAGTCCTTGGGCTCTGTCTCTAATTAATGCTGAGGAATTATGTTTTCTGCTAAGTGAATACAAGTCCAGTGACTCTGAGACCATAATACTGGTTTGTGCACAGCATTCTCTGTGTATCCCAAAGCACTCTACCACGACACTTAGCATCGTTAGGGTTGTGATTAATGGAGCAGTGCCAAATTGGAGGCCTGTAACCAGTGGTGTCCCCCACGGGTCAATACTCAGTCCAATCTTGTTCAACATATTCATCAATGACCTGGATGAGGGGACAGAGTGTATCCTCAGCAAGTTCGCTGATGATACCAAACAGGGAGGGGTGGCTGACACTCCAGAGGGCCACGCTGCCATCCAGCGTGACCTGGACAGGCTGGAGTGCTGGGCAGAGAAGAACCTAATGAGGTTCAACAAGAGCAAGTGTAGGGTCCTGCACCTAGGGAGGAAGAATGCTAGCCACCAATATAGGCTAGGGGTGGACCTGCTGGAAAGCAGTTCTGAGGAGAAGGATCTGGGGGTCCTGGTAGACAGTAGATTATCCATGAGCCAGCACTGTGCCCTTGTCGCCAGGAAGGCCAATGGAATCCTGGGCTGCATAGGAAAGAGTGTGGCCAGTAGGTCAAAGGAGGTCATTCTCCCCCTCTACTCGGCACTGGTGAGGCCACAACTGGAATACTGGGTCCAGTTCTGGGCTCCCCAGCTCAAGCGGGACAGGGAACTTCTGGAGGGAGTCCAGCGCAGGGCAACAAAGATGACTGGGGGATTGGAGCACCTCCCTTATGAGGAACGGCTGAGAGAGCTGGGACTCTTTAGCCTGGAGAAGAGAAGGCTGAGGGGAGACCTTATTCTTGCTTAGAAGTATCTAAAGGGTGGGTTGCAGGAGGATGGAGCCAGACTCTTTTCAGTGGTTCCCAGCAACAGGACGAGGGGCAACGGGCACAAGTTGGAACAGTGGAAGTTCCATTCAAACACAAGAAAAAACTTCGTTACGGTGAGGGTGACAGAGCACTGGAAGCGGCTGCCCAGGGAGGTTGTGGAGTCCCCTTCTCTGGAGATTTTCAAGACCCGCCTGGATACAGTCCTGAGTAATGTGCTCTAGGCATTCCTGCGTCAGCAGGGGCGTTGGACTAGATGATCGCTAGAG